>CAUYPO010030390.1:0-67242 GCA_963574435.1 Cheirogaleus major | reverse complement strand
GGTAGGTCTTATTTTCAGGAAAATACAGTATCATAACTTTGGGGATTAGGGCTTCAGTATATGAATTTTGGGGGGACACAAACATTCAATTCATAGCAAACAGAAAAGGGTCATTAAGAAGGAAGATTCACCAAATGAGAGATACTACACTCTGAATTTAAGTCTCAGTTCCAACAAATTACACTCCAGTGCATAAAAAGAACTTAGAGATGTGATTACAGATTCACTCAAATAACATCCAGCTAGCATGGCACATACCTGGAGAACACACTTTAGTCCCACACTTTATTCTCAAAAAATGCAACAAAAATCTATGATAATGACGATTCTGAACAATAGACATATTGTCTCTGAAATATCTTGGGAAGTGAAAAGAGTGTAAAAAGACTGAAAATAACAAAGGCCTTGGTTGTTAGGAAAATTCTTAAAATGACAGACTAATAAACTTGATGTCTGCCCTAGCCAAATTCTGTAAGAGATAATTAAACAGACAGGAAAATTTTAAAAAGACAGAGGTGCTCATAGGAATTACTGTAGCTTCATGAAGAATACATCATGTTGAACTGAGCCAATTTCTTCCTTTTGATAGAGTTATAAAGATATTACTGAGACTTTTTTGGTAAAGTCTGATGATATTTTCGTAATGAGATGAGAAAGTGCTATCACTTGTAAATTAAATGTATGATTGGCTGGAAAACTGTATATACAAATTGTTAATCCATCAGAGTCAACTAGAATTGTTCTTGGAGTTATATTTTTATATTAGTCCTATTCAGTAATAATATGAACATCTTGGAAGAAAACAAGAAAGTGTATATGTCCCTGCAGAGGGACCTTTATAGCACAATTGCAAACAAGAAAAGATTGAGAATTCAACTTGGTTTGGGCTCTGTCTCTTAATTTCCTTCCTGGGTTAGTGATTTAACTATGCCGTAAGTTAATGAAATAAACAACTTTTATTATTTATGAAATGAAGAACTAATAATGGCTACGTCAACGTATACATGATATTCATTCACGCGAAGAAGAGCCGGCAAAAGTTAATCAATACAAACCTACTATGTGATGTGAAAATAAATAATGTAATTTTCAATTGTGTTCATATACTTGCTACATTCCTGGAGCTTAATAGTTACACTATCTGTTACACTAATTAATTTCATATATAGCATATTGCACTTCATCTGAAGTTCCACATTTTGTAAACAAACAAAAACACAGGACGTAAGTAAAATACATAATAAAAAGGAATCGGAATGGTAACGGATCTAGAAACATGTGAGGAAAACCAAAGAAGCCAAAGATACTTAACCAGCAGCAGTAAGATTAAAAGAGAGAACATGAAGTGGAATATATATGGAGCTAGTATTATATGTATATGTGAGAAACAGAGAGAGTGTTTGTGTGTGTGTGTGCACGCTGGTACAAACATCATAACCAGGACAAATGAATCAAATTTATGGATAAATATATTTTCAGAATGCAGGGAAAGATTTTCTAATAATTAAAGCTGTCTAGCTCTGGAACAGGTTGCTTTATAAAGTTAAAACTCCCCCTCAGTGGAAGTGTGCAGAAGTTGGCTGGCCACCTGTCAGGGATGTAATAAGCAGAATCTGTAAGGAGATAGGTGGGTGGATAAAGGATCTCTGAAGGTTTTGTAAAACTCTTAGATTTTAATAAAGGATAAAACAGAAGCAGAAGCTATGTCTTATTCTTTGCAAACCCAGTGCCCACCAGGAGGTGAGGAACATAGCCAGGCTTCCATAAATGTCTGTTCAACACACTGATAACAAATAGAGAAGCTATAGATAGTAGTAAAAGATATGTATGGGAAAGAAATGAATGAAAAGTCAACAGAAATAGAAAATGGATCATTTGATCTAATTAAATTTGTGTTCTGTGATGAAAGCGGAATGGAATTCTTAGGCTGTGTGACATTTACCAAGACGCTTGAAGAAATTCTCCTCTTCATCTCTTCCGTTTTCCATCCCACTCCCTGGCCCACCTTCGGAAAGCTTCACAGCACTGGTGAATTTGACCTGAGACAAAAAGGAAAGTAGTCAGATAACTAAATTCAAAAGCAAATTTTTGTGGTTAGACTAATCCTTGACTTGAAAAATAAGTTGTTTAGAACATGAAGTTTACTTCATTCTCTGGCTTTCACATTTGGTTAGTTTAGTCAGTGTAGTTCATTCCCATGTGCCAGAAAAGACATCACTGTTATATAAGGAAGATCCAGGTCATAGGTTGAAAGCTAAATCATCAGGCACGATAAAAATAATTGAGATATTCTTAGAGTTAAAATAAGATAAAGTCCAAACTCAAATTCATGATCAGCAAGCCATATTTATCCTTTATGAATAACACTACAACTGAGAATCAGGCCAATGTGCAAGGTAGCCCAATAGAATATTTTAAATCTCTGTGAAAGAATCAATATAAGGTAATTTATAGAGTATACCATAATTAAAGTGCAATAACATGATTTCCTTTCTAATAATTAAAATGTGTTCTTCATCTTGCCTTTAGATCAAAAGTTGTCAAAACCTTCAGCATGGCAAGGAAGCTATAGGCCACATAAACACAAATACTCGACCAATTTTTTTTTTTAGCCAAAAGAAGGTGAGGAAGGAATTATAAACATATAAATATGATCTTACTATATTATTTTTATAATTTCAAAACATTAGTTTTAAAACAGACTAGACAGAAGGAAACTAGTTTTAGTGAAATTCAAAAGATAGGGGAAACAAATAATTTGTATATATATAAAGAAACTAACTCTTATCATATGCTGACAATTAAGTATAAAGTGACCAGACCATGAATCATCCACAGGAAAGGACTCTTGTAGGAAATGTTTTCACTAAGAATAATTACCTTCATCAAATCCTATGCTGTTACCATGCTTGACGTGTTATGAAGGAACATTTAATAAAAAAGTTATTCTGAATTTCTTCATTCCTTTCAATAAGGAGAATGGTTTGGATTATGCCAAAAGTAGTAGAAGGAGGATGAATGGTGTAAATATGTAAAAGGAATCAGTATAGAATTACTGGATCCTTGGATAGGAGCTTAAGATGTCAATGATTTCACACATGTATTAAAAGTTAAAAACAACTAGAAAATAATGCCTTTGTACATCTCTGTATCTCCATTATATTATATAATATTTGCCACACTTTTTCTTTTCTCCTTCCCATGATAGCCTACTATTTCAACATTTTAGTTTCCATTGCTCATCTAAGAAACTCAAGAGTTTCTTCAACTCTTTCTTATTGGCTCCTCCAGGCGTTCGGCATTTCCCGGCCCTGACATTTTTCTATGAGCGACTTAACATTCCCTTACACAAGTAATGTCTTGTTTACCTTGGAGCTTTGCCTGATGAAAGACAGTCGGTCCACAGAGCTGATGTCCAGGAGGTCCTCCACTCCATCTGCCAGGCCCGAGAGGGAGGATCGTTTCAACCAATTTCCTATTTAATAGATTAAACATAATTAGAATGATAGAGCACTTTCTATCAAATGGATTAAACAAAAAAGTCAACATGTTTCTAACAATGAGAGTTACATAGCTTGATATAAATAGAAGTGAAAACAAATTGTTTTGAATGTACATGCTTTGAATCAAAATGTTCAGTATTAGACTATAAAATTACATGAGCTAGTAAGACCAGGACAAAAAGAATCTGATTCTCTTCAGTGAACAAAACCATAATCCATCTAGTTATCCTTGACAACTTTCACATCTCACCTCCTAAATATCTCTCAATTCTGTCCACTTCTGTCTACGTGGTTACAGCCCAGTCCAAGCTTCCATTTACTTACAGCTGGACTATGAGGCAGCTTTCTATCTGGTCTCCCTCATCTACTCATGCTCCCTCCAATATGATTTCCATGCAGTGGTCTTTCAGAAAAAGTTTACCTGCCTGTATTACTTTCCTGTTCAACATCTCACCTTAGCTATCTAGGGATCTAGGATGAAGAGCTAACCTAAATTGCAAAGCCTCACATGCTTTGGTCCCTATTGTTCTACCATAGTCATGCAGCCACTCTTCCTCTCATTTCAGTTCTTCCAATTTCCTCCATCCTAATACCTTTGCACATACTGCCACCTGGAGTGCTTTCTTCTTCCTTCGAAGTATCATGCAGATCTTAGCATCACCACCTCCAGAAACCTTCCCTGAGTCCTACATCCTCCCCCCCATTTAGGTCAGTCTCATTGTTGCATGCTTTCATAGCACTATTGTCTATTACTTTCATAAAATTCAAAGTTTGCAACTATACTTAGCTGTAGGATTATCTGCCCTAATGATTGTGGTCTCTACTAGATTGCAAGTTCAGCAAAATTGGGAGGGGGGCTGCATGTTTTTGCTCATTATTTAATCCCTGATGCCTAGCAGAAGAGGCACATAGTAGGAGTTTGAGAAATACCTATAAAAAGAAATGAATGAATGAATGAATGAATGAAAGAGTCAGCCTAGGCCTTGTGACTTGAAAGCTTTCTCTTTCTTTACCCTTCCATGCATTGCTGTTTTAATTATGAGTCGATTTGAAGATATGGTAGGTAAAAAGAGAATCCATAAATAAATACAGACATACTTTTACCTATGGGGAGTTTAAGTTTCTTCCGGAGGGAAATTCTGCGGGATCGTGAGCGGGCACGCCGATCAGAGGTAGTCCCTGAGTGGGCAGTGGTGCATTCTGAAGTGTCCTGCTCAGACTGGCTGCTGGTGTCACTTGCCGCACTCTGGGATTTGAACATCTTGCGCCAGAAATCTTTCCGCCCCAGGTTGCCTCCTTGCATTTGCTCATCACTGTAAGCAAGCAGAGGAAAGGGTTAAGTATCTAACGGCATGTGTGAAATTCTCCTAAATTTCTTTCAATCTCCTATCAACGTTATTTAGGCAAATCATGCAGAACGATCTTTGATGAGCTGGGATGTGGGAAGAGTGGGTGTGAGACTGGAGGAGGGACACCAAGGCTGACACTCTGAGCTCTTCTTTAAAACAGTCCTGGCTCAGCTATCAAATTGAGGTTGACATTTTTTTCAACTTTAATAAAAAAGATTAAATATTATTGCAGGTAGTCACCTGTAGCAGAAGCACTTAAAATGTCAGTAAATATTCTTATAAGCTCTCTGGGACTTGTACAGTACTGTTCCTCACTCCCCACTCTCCAACCCAGTGTAATATTGTATTTGACACTAAATAAACTCACAAAAAATATTTAAATGAATGAAAGAATGAATAAATAAATGAAATGCCATCACCATACCCACGGAATGCATCAGCAAGTACCACGAATGACTTACAGCAAGTAAGTCAAAGAAAGTTAAATAGCATCTAAAAGTAAATATAAGTACAACTCAATAGGACAAATATGAACACCTGCAATGGGATTTTTGACCAGGGCATTCCACAAGACAAAAAAGACAAGTGGCCAATAATATGGAGAGTTTAATCTCATTAGGAATAAAAAGAAGTCAGTTGAACATGAGATCTCTATTTTCATTCACTATATTGGCAAAGATTAAGGGTTTGGGGAAGAGAAGGCAATGGTTACTATTATACTGCCAGTGGTGGGATAGAATAATTCAAACTTTCTGGAAGGTAATTTGGTAATATGTTATCCAAAGCCTATATCAGCACCCTTGACAGAGAAATTCAATCTCCAGGAAGTAATCACAAAGAAATGATGGGACCACATACTAAAATGTAGATATTATACAAGAAGGTCAAGTACTTATTGAGGTATTCTTGGTCAATATTGAAAAAGTGGAAACAATATAAGTGTTCAAAACTCAGGAAACAATTGAATAAATTATGGGATTCACATACAGTGATATCCTCTGTAGTTATTAAAACCTTATTTTAGAAGACCACTGACTGGCATGGAAGATGTTCATTATATATGGCAAAGTTAAAAGACAGTGATCAAATGGTTTAAATGGGGTAACGCTAGGTTAATTTTTTTTCAAAAGTACACATGTGACCATATGTCTGAGTGTGGGTTTTATGTACACATGCTCAAAAATGTACCCAACATAACATACCAAGAATTTATGGAGCTTATCTCTAGTTAGTGGTATTTTGATTCTTAAACTACTTTCCCTTTACACTTTTCTGTGTTTTCCACATTTGTCAGCTTGAGTAACATATACTACTTTAGTAATTTGAAAAGCAAAGGTTATAGAAAATACTCTAGCAACATGTGATTAAATTTATTTATAGGGCTTTAGGTAATGATTTGCTTACAAGCTTTGGGGCTGAATCATGAATTGACCTAAAATTTGACAGCACCATGTATGGCAATCATTTTCTGAAGATATTTATATGGGGATCCAGATTTTATCTCTCAAAAACTTATCAGAGTACTAAATACTTATTCATACTTATTTTAAACTAGGGCATTCTTTTTATCAAATATGGTATGGATTTAAATCAGCTTTCAGTTTGACCTCTCAGCTACATTTTTATTAAATGAGCACAGGGTCTGAAGCATTTCTCACTTTTGGGGGAGCATGACACATGCTGAGGGTATGACTATGTGGTCTGGGTGGGAAAACATTCAGGGAGGCTATAATTTATCAGCTTTCTCAATAAAATGTTACACAGATTTGTCCAATGGTGTGTATCAATAATAAGTTTTAGAGAAATGAGTGTGTAAAACCATTTTAGTATTATCAGGTAATGTGACTATTTAAAAAGGGAGATGGAGAAGAGTCAGGGCAGGAAGTGGAGAAGGAAGGAAAGAGAAAGAGAAAGTAGGGGAGAAACTAGAATTGTCCAAAGTGACCACCCACCTTTCTCCAGTGCTAACCAGAGGACATCTGACATGTTCACCTCCTGGGCCCACTTGGATCATGGGAAAGTCCCATACTTGACATTTTATGACATCCCTCCAAGTGGAAATATTTTTGTAGAGGTGTATTAAAACATGTATCTTCATGGAAGGAGAAAGAACAGACATGTGCTAAATGCTGAAAAATTAGGTAGTGTTTATAGCACAGTGAACAAAGGTAATATTTTGGAATTTAGAAAACTTAATCACCTATAAAGATATAGTAGATGGTTTTATTTTTTAAATCTAATTTTCCTATTAGGTCATTTTCATTGATCAAATTAGCTTTAATAACTGCTGGTGCTATTTGGGAAAAAATTCTCTTTCCCTTTTTTGGGTAGACTTTGTGTATAAAGTCTTTTAACTTGTCTTGTGGCTATCCAGCCACAGAACTTTGTATTTCACATTGATTTTGTTTTTCTTAGAGTTTATGTTTGGGTTTTTACCATGTCCCTAAAGGCTACCTTAAAGGAAAAACTAAAACCCAATTTTGAGAAAGTTAAAGAAAACAAAAGCTTAATGATAATCTCACAATTTTACCCTTTCTTTGATTGACTGAGTCATTTATTCATTCATAAAATATATATTAAGTGCCTACTATGGGCCAAGCCCCATTTTGGTATTGGGGTAATAACAGTAAGCCAAACCACACATGGTCCCTGGACCCATGGAGTTTATCTGCTCTCTCCTCACCTTTCCCTACTCATTTAAGGTCAGTCTCTAAGATTTCAAAGTGCTACAAGAACTGGGTGGGCTTTTTGTTCTTAGAAGGTTTTGCTTGCTTGCTATGGGTTACCAAGGCCCTGTTTAATGGCTGTTTGCTTCTCAGCTTTGATTTCCCTGACTACGAAGAAAAAATAACATAAAATCTTATACCTTGAATACCCTGCAGAGTTCCTGGAAGAACAATCATTTAATACTGAATTAGGTTTTTGGGAAGCAGAACAGTATACCTAAAATGATAAATAAATATTGTTCATTCCACTTGTGGGTTAATAGTTCTCAAAGGGAGAATAATGAGACTTGCATAGAATTAGGTTGTATATTTAGTGTCTACACTAACCCTTAAATTTTCGGGGGACACTAATTTAAAGATGCTTTTGATTTTGCCATTGTGCAAAGTGAGATTAACAGATGTCAGAGGACATTGGACTGGATCTCAGGAGAGGAGGAAGGTGCAACAGAATAGAGTCTATGTTTCAGCTAAAACTGAGCACTAGAGAAGTTTCTATCATTTCTTTTTAGAAAAGCTTCATCCAGAACATTGACAGCCATTCATACATTTAAATAAAAAATATTTATAAGTGATTTTAAGCAAGAAAGTGGATGACAGCCCCATCCCACCTGAAATATATGTTATTTTTCAAGATTCTTTGGCAGGAGTGTGCATGAAAAGCAGAAGTGGAGAAGAGAGCAGAGATAGAAAATGTAGTTAGGGAGACTTCTTGTGGACACACACTGGTTGTTTGTGACTTGGGCCTGAAGAGATTAGTGGCATTGGGAATGAAATGCAAAGGGCAGAAGCAAGGCAAAGTCCAAAGGAAATGAAAAACCAACAAGAAAACAAATAGCAGTTTAGAAAATAGAACTTCCTCCAGTCTGAAATGCTTAGCCCCTCTGCATTGGAGACAAGACCAATGCTACTTACTGCTCTGGAGTCTGTGAGGGGCGACCAGACATGAAGCTGCGACATTCCTCAGGTGCAGAGGACACCTGGCCTTTATCCACAATGCTTCCCGCCTCTGACCTATGCAAATGGTGCATTCCCCAATTACAACAGAGCAGGACACCAATTCTTAATACTTTATATACTTAATAAAGCAAAACATTCTGTTACAGACAACCTGTATAGCCTGCAAACCTTATGTCACCATGAGTCTATGTTGTATGTAATTAATAACCTACCATTTAAATCATGACTTAGCTGTCTTATTGCTTAACAACATCACCCTTATTGCAAACTGAGTCATTAACTGCAAGCAGGATTTTAATTGTAGTTTCTTTTAATCTCTGTAAGTGGAAGTTAATATATAATAGGCATAAAAATATGTTTACTAGAAGGAAAAACAACATGGTACTGCTCAACAATCTGTCTTTTGCCACATTTAGAATATCACTTACTGAACAGGATGATAATTATGATATCAGTAATTGCTTTTCCTCTTTGGATGAAAATGTAAATTATGTATAGAAGTGACTCAAACATAGAGATAACATTTTACTACATAATTTATAGTTATGAAGTGAAGTTCAAATATATGAAAGTTCAGGAACAACTGAGCTCTGATTCATACAGGGGAGCATTTAGTTGACATTAACTAATTCCGGGACCATACCAGTGATACCAATTACACAAGATAGTTTTACCATTCCTGCACCGAAGTTATATCATGTCAGAAACCACACAGACAGCACAACAGATTATATTCTACTGACACAATGCAAATACCAATAGTCAGAGAGCTCAAGCTTCCAACCTTTTACTGCCTGCAGGTTTAGATTCCTGTTCATTTTCCTCCATCTTTTTCCCTGGTGCTAACTTCTCGGCACTGTCAAGCAAAGCACTGAGGGCTACTCTCCTGAAGACATTCCCATGAGCCTCTTTGATAAACTGGACCAGCTGACGGATGTCACAATACAGCCCCTGTTTGGAAGCAAGAAGGAAGTTTGGAGAGAGAAAGATAGCTGTGTGATTAGATAGTTTCACAGAAAGAAAGGAAGAAGATAATTCCTCAGGCTTACATGAGCACTGGAATCATAAAAGAAGACAGCTTACTGCTGATGAAACCAATGGTATACGCCCTCTCTGCTGCTCCTATAGAAGAACATTACCAAGGCCCTTGCCAATCATCCTTAGTGTGAAAAAGGATGGTTATCATGTTTCATATCAGAAAGTGGGCTGTATCATTAGAAAGACATTAATTTACATATTTAACCATTGGATTCCTGAGCTTTAATTTTTTCTCTTAATTGTGACTTCTGAAGAGATGCCTGCAAAAAAAAAAAAAAAAAGGTAGCCAGAATTTTGTTTAGACTGGATATTTCAGCCAGCCCCTGTTCAGCTTTTCCAAATTTTCTGCATGATTATGACAAAATATGTTGTCTTCTAGACACATCTAACAAAGCCTGATTATTCAAAGGATGATGCATTTTGTTGGAGAGATTTAGCAAATTATATGCATGGTGTAGGCCACCTGAACATGAACTTGACTGACTATGAACTCAAGGTAGTGCAGGACTATCAAAACCAATATATTGGTTAATCAATATTTATTTATTTATTTATTTTTTCAATATTTAAAAATATAGGCAGGACTTTTTTTTTGAGAAATTAAGCTTTGCATCCAACATTTCCCCTCTTTCTTCCCTTTCTA
This sequence comes from Cheirogaleus major, assembly GCA_963574435.1. NCBI lineage: Eukaryota > Metazoa > Chordata > Mammalia > Primates > Cheirogaleidae > Cheirogaleus > Cheirogaleus major. The sequence goes on along the minus strand of CAUYPO010030390.1, from coordinate 57,026 downwards.
AGAAGATTTTCCTTAGAGAAATGTTCATGGCAATGCCGAATGCAGAAGCCTAAAGAACACTTACCTTGATAGCTTTGGTTTTCAAAACCTAAGACCACTGGGACAATTATGCCCAGGATCTTTAGGAAAGCAGAGGGAAGAGCCTTTGAGGAAACCATGGAGAGAGTACCCTTTGGGTCACTGTGCCCTTCACTGTGCTCTCTGGTGGCTCCTCCACCAATGGAGCAAGACCCCAAAGACCAAGGATTCCAAACTTACCAGAGGGCACATAGTCCTAAGCATGCTGCAGAAAGCACTATGTGAAATAATAGGTATAGATGAATAAGTAAGGTCTCTGGAGCCTCCCCAGGCCCTAGGCGCTATCTATGAGGGTCTTTACACCAAACCATGAAGTGAGGAAACCCAAGAATGACCATTCTGGTAGGATAGGGGTTCAAAGTCAAACTTAAGATGATTCTTTTAAAAATTAAGAAATACGGTATTTTTTCTATACATGAGTTTGTGAACAAAGATTTATAAACACTCACATATAATCAATTTGTTAAATTACTTCTCGTCATGAGTAAACTGAATACATGTATGGCAGCTGTGTTATAAGAACCTTGCTGGGTTGACTTTGTCACCAAAGTTAAATTCTTTTGGTTTGGAGTTTTATTCTGTTTATCTCAAGTTAAGTCAATTGTTTCGATAGTTATAATAACTTAAAATAATTTCCTTGATTTAGGTAGATTAGCAGATAGTGTCCATAGGTGTAAATGGGTTGATTTCTTCATAGGAGTCATAATATCCACTAGATTGGTAGGATAGAGAAATGCTCCTTTGTCTCCCCAAAAGACCTGACTTCATTTATTCACATTATATTTGTCACCCCTAATCTACATTTTATATCCCAGACCACAATATTCTTGGTAGCAATTATGTACCAACCTTTAAAGCCTAGTTCTCCCTCATGCTACTTGTGCCTTCAGTGGTTTAATTAACACAGTCTTCTAAGAAGAGTAGCTAAAAGATTACAGTGCTCAATGAAATAAAACAAAACCAATTTCAGCAGCATATTTGCATTAATTTTTAAAGCAAATATGGTTTCAAATCATGCTTGGTGTAACATTCTTTAATATTTCACGAGTCAACAAACTGTGCTCCAGTACCTTCTTTCTGAAGGGCTCGAAATACCTTACAACTATTTCACCAAACACTACATAACCTTTGAGATGCAAGAGGAAGATAAGTCAAGTTGCAGATAGGATGCTGAGTAACAAGGAGGAGAACAGCATTGCTAAGGCTCCATTGTGACTTACTGGCGACACTGGAGAAAATAGATATTTCAACTTTAAAGTATAAACTTTTAGACTTCAACTTTTCTTCTTCATGGCCATGACATGAAAACTATTCTCAGAGCAGAGACCGAGAACTCCTGTGGGAAGAAGAGAAGAGCTTCTCACCAGATTCTCAGGGCTGTGCAGCTCATGTGTGGTTGAAGCGCAGCGTGTGATGAGGGATTTAAACATGGCACTGACGATAATGCCTTCCACGTTTTGGGCTGTGGATTTGTTGTCCACTGTGGTGAAGTTATTTCCAAACCCGGCCTTGTCTGGAATGCAAGGGCACAAATTATAAGTAATGTTTCCATTAAGCTCCACTATCGAAAGGAGTAAGGAAGTACTTGGTACCCAGGAATTAGGGAAGGGCTACATGAAATACAGAAACAGAGAATTAAAGACACTTCTGGTTTAACAATGTCTATGCAGACTTGGAAATAAATGAATCATGGTCTCCTTCAGAGTTCTTACCAGGACATAATCAATGCATTTGTGGAATGTTTTGGTTGATAAATCTCAGCAAAGGAAAAGGAATCAACTGTTACCTTTAAGAAAGAGTTTTATGCTTAGAGTAGTTTTTAAATAGGTGATCACTGGAAAAAGAAAAAAGAAAAGAAAGGATCTACTAAATGCCCCCTCAGTGGAGAAACAGTTCATTTGAGTCAACCTGTTTGGTGGTGAGGAATGCATGTTTCTTAATAAAAATTGTTCAGTCTGTCAGAAAGGGAATGGGATGGGGCCAACCAATCGAGCTGGGCAGGGAGAAGGAAGAGGCAGGGAGGAGCCCTGCAGGGGAAGTCATGCAGTCACCAGAAAAAAACTGAGCCCTTCCAAAAACTGCAGAGCACTCCCAGAAGCTTCCTGGGCATACAGAGGGGAAAAGCTACAACCTCCATAAGGGCCACCTCCTTCTAATTCATACACATGTGAAATGCCAGTGAACTGAGGCCACCAACCCCCATGGCATTTTATGCCAGTTTTTCACACATCCATGGATCTTTGATAGGGGCGCACAGGTATTCTGTGGCCTTGCCAGAGGATTCCTCGTGGCCTGTGAGCCACCTGTGGACTGTGGGGAAGGGAATGTGCAGTCCAAGATTGATCAGGTAGGGACCTGTGTCTGCCTGGCTGATCCATCAAGATCTACTTCCACACACCCTCCATTTCATCTTAAAATAACATACTTTATTAGCAACCCCTCACTGCCTGTGCCAATTGATGGGGATTATCTTTAGATTTTGCATTAGTGAAAGAAATCTTCTACTTAAGCTCATAGTTTCTATTTCAAATAGCTTATAGAAGAGAAAAAAAATTTATAATCAAGAGCTTTTCTTGCAGTGTCTCAGCTATTATCCTCACTTCATTGTGTTTTAAATTTATAATGTGTTTGGCTTAAAACAACTCTGATAACATAGATTGTTTCAGGGGTTCTATAGTGAAGCAATATTTTCTTTTAATGTAATGACCAGACCATAAAGCCCAGGATATGGCCCAGGAAAACTGCTTCTAAATCCATCAAATATATCTTCATTTTAAATTAATCAACTACTATCATACATGTATTACATGAACAATAAAAGCTTATACTAAGATGTTATTCTTCTCAGACTCTAATTAAAATGTGTACTTTATTCAATTCAGGCTTCATGCATCACTTTCACTGTATTACTGTACTTGCATTCAAATAGTACTTGGAGGTGTTCAGTTTATTATGAATGCAACTGGCGTTCACTGATCTCCCTGTAACTTATGTCTCCATACTGGAGTTTTCTTTAAGCTATAAAGTTATAAAATGGTTTGTGGGCCTATCTATGGATCCATTTGCCTAGTTTTAAAAAATTATGTGTTTATATATGTATATGTATATGTGTATGTCAAAGTTGTGTTATTACTACATTTACAGTAATCATGTTTTTCCCCTGTTTTATTTTGTGAAAAAATTGCTAAGGAACATAAGAAGTTCTCATTTCATAGCTGTTGAACTAATGAATATGATCACTGCCTCAGCTGTCAAACAACAGAAGGTCATATGAGCAAGAGGAGTCCCATGAGTGGTAGTGTAAAAATTGAAGGCCTAAGTTTTACCAAATTTTTATTCACTGAGGTAAGTTGTCCTCAGAAAGCTTCCAAAATGTGTCATCAAAGATGATGTGCAAGTTTTTCTTGTTTGTGTTCCATTAGACACACACCGTATACACACACACGTATCTTCTCCTCTGAATTCTATCTCCACAAATTAAGTGTGCCCCTGAAACACTACCTGCTTCACTCCAAAACGATTTCTCCTAGAACTCAGGTGCAGCTTTACTTACTGTCGGTGACCGGCTCCATACAAAATCCTAGCAAAGCATGCAAGAAGTCCACTACATTATTGAGAGAGTCCTTGTTCACATAGTCCCTCATGGTTTGTCGGAACTGCATCTTATCTAGCTTGTATAGCTTAGTGAGGCAGTTCTGAGCCTGCAATGAAGGAAGAAAAGTGAAAAAGTCACAAGTACCAGCTTAAGCTACACCATTAGTCTGAGACAGAAGCCTTCAGAAGGCGAGAGCTTCCACCCACCCCCGCTGGCCAGTGCCAGACAATACTGCTAGCCCCTCTTGTCTCAGTAAGGAGTGGGCAGAGAAAGACTGAGGAGTCTGAGGGAATTTACAGTGAGAAGAGCTACTCCTCAGGAAAAACCCAAGAGTAAGGAGTTCAGTATTTTCACCAAGATCAAGATTTTAAGATCTTAATGAAAAAAATTCAAAGCATGAAATTTAGGTAAGTGATAGTATTGGCAATCCACCTTTAGAAAACCTCAAAGGCTTTGTGCGATGGGCAGAAGCATGCCACTACATCTGAATAAAAGAGAGAGAAGAAAGTTCATCCAATGGAATGAAATGGGGACATGACAGCAGTCTCTGGGTTGAGGGTAAAGGGATAAGGATGGAGAAAGGAGGGGTGGCTGAATGAGGGCAACCTTAGCCGAGGATGGAGAATGTTGGACAACCAGGCATAGGCGTGGCAGTCAGATTAGGGAGGGCAAACCCTGAGAACTGAGATCTTACTGGGGCCCTTAATGGTGACTCAGAAGAAAACTGAAGCTACATCACCATTTTGACAAATCAAGGCCCAGGGAAAAGTTCTTGGAAATTTTTAGAGAAAAAAAAAAAAGATTATAAAAGGCTGAAAGTTGGAATTAGCAACAAGCTTCTTGGTATGACCTTGTTATAACCTTTCCATCTGTATCACAAAGTTGGTTGAATATTATTTTTCATTCTTCCTTTATTATGTTCTAGAAGATTTGAAATCAGGTATTTTTATTCCCAGAGAGTTTACTGGTTTCCAGATCTTGAGAAAGCTCTTTTTTTCCTCACAAAGTAAATGCCGCTTGCTATAAAATGAAGTTTGCAAAGCCCATAGATAAAATATGTTCTGCATGAAGAAGTATTTAATTATCATTCCACAATGAATTTGTGAAGATCTTTATAATATTTACTAATCACTTTAAAACCTTGGGTTGGAAAGCCTAAAAGTACAAATTTTTCTATGTTCTCTATAAAATACACCAAAAAGGCATAGCTTCTTTTTGAAGGCTATTAAAATGTCTGTATGGTCTGTGTGGGTTCAATGGGAAGTTCAAGCAAGCATAAGAATATCTAACTTTAAATATTTCAATTCCAAATGAATGTCCTAAACTTCTTTAAGAGATATAAAACTATTAAGGAATATATTCCTTTTTAATAATTGGGAACTACCATCAAATGATTAGACTAATAATCTTAGCAATAAGGGATTATATGATGGAATTTCTAGGCACTTTGATGAATATGATTACAGTAACCTTCTGTTTCCTAAAAAAACAGTGAGAGGATCTGATCTGGTACAGGTGAGAAATAGTCTTTATATTTTAAACGTTAAGTAACTTCTGAAAATCCAATGGTAGAGAAATCTGGAAATACCTAGCTTCTTGAATTAGACATTTTCCAGGGAAAATTTCTCAACTTTACATCTCTTGGACAATATGCTTACTGAATATGAATAAGCAAATATAATATCTATAATGAACATTGAACAGAAGTATTAATATAAGATAACAGAGGAATTGCCCCATAAGTCAAGCTGAGAAGGCAGGTCAAAAACTGGCTGGATACCCTAACAGGAAGTATTCAGTACTCTTAGGGAGGACAGCATGGTGAAGTAGGTGATAACAGCACCTTCTCAAGTAGCTTCTGATCCAATTAGCCCTGCTTTCTGTGATCCAGAAAGATAGGTTTTGGTTGTCAGAGCCAGCTTATACCTCCAACCAAACCATGGCACTTTTTATCATGTTTTAGCTTTTCATTTCATGAAATTGGTCTTCTGCATGGGGAGTGATGTCATTTCTTTGTTTTTGAAGGCATTTATTGTAATAAATTATAATAATAAAATTAAAAATTCTACTACATAGTATAAAGATTGGGACAATGTCAGCTTTCTATTGACTTATTATTATTTTATTTTTGGCCTCAAAATCTAGATCTTGGTCAAAAATTTCAAGTTTCAGAATTTAGAAGTCAAACACTGTGACTATAGACCCCACATACACATAATAAACTAAAATAATATAACATAATAAAATGTAAAAGAGAGAAAAAGAGAAGCACAGATATATGGACGGACAGAGAGATGACAGGTGATACATTAAGCAAGAAGCCCAGCATGCTAATACTGTGTGAACATTTCATGACTAAACCTAATACCAAGGAAAAATGAACTGGCATTAGATTTTGACATGATCCTAAAACTCTGCCAAGGGGTTTGTGGGACTCAAATTTGCATCAGACCCTTATGTTTAAGAAAATATTTTCATATTATATCAACTGTAATGCATTGTATGAGGCAATGATCCAGCTCAGACTTGCTGTGGAGGTGGAGGTGGGTTACTGTTCACATTGGAAGGGAAAAGTAGCCGTCAGCATATGCAAATGAAAATGACCTGGAGTAAGACCATGTTCCATTACAGAATTGTGCTTGGCAAGCCCAAAGGCAGAGTTTCAAGTTTCACACAGTTCAAAAGGACATGATCTCAAATATGCAGAACACAAGGTTCATTCTCAAAGAAGCCAGAAGATGACTGGCTACTTTTACAGTCCTGTTTTGTCCCAATAAGGGCCATTTTCCATATCTATGTAAGAACAACAAACCAAGTCCTAAACTTTGACTCTTTTCTCTAATATGAAATATATTTCTACAGCACCCAGGCAGATGATTAAAAAGTCATTTGTCATAGGCCATGAGAAGCTTGCTAAATGTATACATCTGTGCAAAGTTCTTTCAAGCTGCAATCCTCATATTCCAATTATATCTTCTTTCACCAATTGAGAGTGAGCCTGCTTTAGGTAGGAGGCAGAATTGTTTTCCCAATTAAACTTTCCTGAGCCTGGGTTTTAGATGTCTTGAGATATCTTGTGGGAATACCCCCACCACAAGACAGTATTAATGACCACTATGAAATAACAATGTTTCTCAGGGAACACTGACCCTCATTGTCAAAGGACTCATTCTTAAACTGGAGGGAAAGAAGAGGGAGAGGAAATGGAATCTACTTTACTTCTCTTACATTCTCTCGGAATACCTGGTGTCTCAGACGATCTCCAGAGAGCCCTCGGTGTCCTTCTCCGCAACCATAGGCACAACCCAAAGACTTCACTATTTTGATGAGCATTGTTAGAGCAAGCCTATGGTTGCTTACAGGTGTACTTTCATCCTAGCACCCATGAATGAGAAAGAAAGAGAAGTCTGTTTACTTTGCCACTGAGACTCATTTGCTACTCAGATTCTATTGTATGATTAAATCAAGTTTACATGTTTTACGGCAAGCACCTGCAATTTGGGAAATAGCATTGTCAATGGCTCAACTTTTCTAAAATCTAGTACACGATTTAAAAGGAAGAAAAAAAATCTATGCATTTTGAACATTCTCTGGTGCTAAAGAATATAAATATAGACCTCTTTATTAGAAGACATGCTTTTATATCTTCGACTGTCAGAACGACTACCTAGAGAGGGACAGTGGGGACTCACAATGATGAAAGCAAATAGGTTTTCTTAGAAACTATCTGCAGGCTTCTGATAATACTACCAGGCAAGGATTACTGTTGTATTTCTGGAATTGATCAAAGTCTGGAACTTTGAAATCTCATGGCAATTTCTGACATTTTTGAGGGGATTTTTCTAATTGCATACTTTCACTGTATTGTAATATACATGCACAAAGTGAAAATATACAGAACTTTATAAACATTCAGCTTGATTCTCTCCTTGAGACTAAATAGGAAGCCCTCCTGAGATGCATTATGAGAATTATTATCATCCTCTTTTTTGCCCTATTTAATCTTTGTTGTTAGCGGAGAACATGGTTTCCATAAAAGGAACCTCCTTGAATTACTTCCAAAGAAGCATAAGGAAGCCGTTGCTAAGGAATGATGCAGAGCCCAGTGTGGGAGAGCCATTTTCTTTGGGAAGCCGCAACCTACCTCAGTCCTTCTAGCTACATTCTGCTGTCAGCACTAAACCATAAACCTGAGATTTCAGCTCCTGGTCCTTAATTACATATGATGTTAGATAAGTTATTGATCTCCGTGTTTTAATTTCCTCACCTGTGAAATAAGGATCCTAATAGCTTCCTATTTCATATGCCTATTGTGCAGAGCAAATGAAATAATGGATAAGAATTGCTCTGAAATTTTAAGGTGCTTTTCCAGAATCACATGATCAGGTTGACACAAAAACTTTGGGGCCAGACATAGAGTATTCAAATGTGGGTAGAGTGTGAAAAGGATAGGGGGTTATCTATACATTATCATGTGCCTTAATGTGGTTGGGTTGACTCTCTCCTCCCCTAAAGTTATCTAGTTGGTATTTCTTATCTGTGAGCTCTTGTAGTGGATGTGGTGCTGGACTCAGGACTAGAGCATGCATTCTCTGAACAGTTGGAGATGTTGATGCTGACAGCCCTCAGCTCAGTGCCTCTCCAGGAGTGCCCTCAGCTAGAGAGCTGCCTCATCTAACATTATGCTCTCTTCCTGGAGGCAGTCCACACCAATGACTACTCAGAGCCATAAAGGGTGGGGGTGGGTGGGCATTAAAAAGATCCCCTTGCATCACCTAGGGACTACATTGAAAAGCTATCCCTCTCAGAACTCCCTGTACTGAGGCCTCTTTTGCAACTCCCCTATGTTCAACTTCCCCCTCTGTCCCATCCTGCTTCTTCTATACCAAACAGATGATGATCCTGAGAGAGAGGACACTCCAGTGAAACTCCTAGATACATAGCTTCATATCTAAACCTGTTTCCAGGGAAACTTCCCTAAGACAGCTCAGAAGGTAGCAAATGGAAGACTCAAACTTACCAATATATACACACACACACACACACACATATATACACATACGAGAGAGAGAGAGAGAGAGAGAGAGAGAGAGAGAGAGAGAATTCCTTATTTGAAATGTTGGACCAGAAGTGTTTTGGATTTCAGATTTTTTTAGATTTTTGCAACATTTGCATATACATAATGAGATATCTTGAGGATAGGACCCAAGTTGAAACACAAAATTCATTTATGCTTCTTACAGACCTTATACACATAGGTTGAAGGTAATTTTATGCAATATTTTAAAAATTTTGTGCATGAAGCAAAATTTTGATTGCATTTTGACTATGACTTGTCACATGAGAAATTTTCCACTTGTGGCAAATGTTGGCACTCAACAAGTTTTGGATTTTGGAGCATTTTGGATTTTGGATTTCTGGATTAAGGATGTTCAACCTATATATGTATATGTGTGTGTGTATTTGTGTGTATAAAAATACTGTGTGTGTATATATATATTTACCAATTAAGAAATTTTTACTTTGTATTCCGATATTAGCTCCAACATTTACTAACTGTATAATCTTAAGCAAGCTACTTATCCAATCTGTGCCCTACAAAATGGGAATCATAATAATATCTGTCTCATATTGTGAGAATTAAATAAGTCATGAAAGGCACAAAATAATAGCAAACTAAATGCTAATTGTTATTTTTATGTGTAGGGCACTGCTACCCTCTGGGGTACTTTTATGCAAATTAGAAAAGGCACCCCTCTGGGTGAATAAATTAGAAAAACAGTGAGCCCTGTGGGTAGATGCAGTTCTTGGGTGGATGCAGTGCTTGAGTTCCAGGAGCAGAGTTTGGACGGGATTTCAGTCTTTGATGGCACCCTTAGTCAAGGGCTTTTGTGTAGTGAACACACCACAGAGCCACATGCAGAATGCCTCAGAAAGGTCACCCTTGGCAAGGGCTTATTTGGAAAATTGGTTTACATATATTTTAAAATCATTATATGCTCCTTTAAAAATTCTCCAGCTCTGAAAGCTCTTTGTAAATATCTATTTGGGCTTTTTTATTTCTTTAGACTTTCAGATGTTCTCGGGATTTAGGTTGCTCTCATAGGAGACATTCAGAAAGATGTATCAAGTTACAGGCAGAAATCATAGATATTAAATAACATTCTAAGCTCTCAGTACAAGTTAGTGGCAAATATAGAAATGGAAATTAGATCTTCCTTTCTGTCTTGATCAATTCCTACTTCAGTTATTAACTAAGTTGTAAAATTAGATAAACTCTCTGGTTTCACTGAAAATAACAGATGGGTTTGGAGCAGAACAGACCTGTATGAATCACAAACACAAGGCACTTGACCTACCATCAGGTTTTATTTTATAAATTCTTTGCACTAAAAGAATGTTATTTTGAGAACTAACTATAAAACATTTATATCTTGGTGACTGCTTTGGAGACCACATAATCTGACTTTTAAAAATCCCATATTGATCAAAAGTGATAACTTTGGTCAAAATCACATTTATTACATCAAGTTATAGTATCTAAGATAATATCTAGATTTTAAATAGTCAAGAGACTTTCAGATTTTCAATAAAAATTAGATAAAACCACCCTCATCAATTTAGTTGGATATCTGCATTTTACTGGTAAAAGCTTGTCAATAGTTCATAATTTTTCTTTCTCATTTTCTATTATTATAATGTACATAATACCATCTATATCTCTTTTAGTGCACAGACAAGGTTGATAGGAAAAGAATGGAAATTTAGTAAGAATCTTGCTATTTGCTGTGTTTGTAAATTTGGTCCTTATGACTTGTATTTTCTTGCTAATTCCAACATAACTGCTGACCAAATGGTTCCTTAGATCTTATGATCCATGATGAAATCCCTTGTGATCTGTACCATTATTTAGATAATTTTTATCTAAGGTGAGAACTGAGGATCCTTGAACTGTCCTCAGTGAAGTACGAGGACCTAAGAAGTTGAGAAATTTAAGTAGATTTAATAGATTTAATAGATTCTATTAAAGTAGATTTAATAGAATCTATTAAAATTAGAAAAATTATGATTAAGGCAAGAGAAGAAAATCCTAAAGAAAAGGTTCAAGAACCCAAGATTATTGGGGCAAGAATATTTGGATTGGAGTCCACAAATATTGGAAAGATGAGAGTAAACAATGAGATAAACACACAGATGATAAGTGCATTTTAATATGTACCAAGTAAGGCTGGAAAGAAATGGAGAAGAAATTATATAAGAGAAAGGAACACTGCAACACTTACTCAGATGTAAAAATATGATGCTTTGTAAGAAAAAATGGGCACTTTATAGTTTATATAATATGTATGTAGATGGTAGAATGCTGTACAGTATAATCCCACATGTGTAAACAATTGACATAATGTGAAAATTGTTACTTGTTAGAGGTTCAAATATCTTTTAGATTTCAATTTCTGAACATCATTTTTCAGCTAAAATCCCAAATTGAAATAAATGTAAGTTATGTGAATTCAAGTTACAATAATTTATATTTAAAATTAAATTAAAGAAGAAAACTAATTTTTGATGTTAGATGCAGAGATAATAAACCAGATGTTGACAAGGCAAAGGGAATTAAATTCAGAAACAATTAGTAAAGCCACTGGGATGGGACACATTGAGACATGAATGGCGGAGATTAGGAGAGTTGTTTCCACTTTAAACCAACACCATATAAATCAATTAACTAATCAATCAAAATTCTTCCCTTGCTTTCTCCTTAACAGTGGTTGAAGTTGGCTGTCAAAAATGTGTTACATAAATTAAGAGAAGACACTTTATATAGAGGAAAAATTATACTGCTTGTTATGGACTGAATATTTGTGTTCTCCCCAAATTTATATGTTGAAACTCTAACCCTTAATCTGATGATATTTGGAATGGGTCTTTAGTAGGTAAATAGAGTTAAATGAGGTCATGATGGTGGGGCTCTGGACCAATGGAAATAAGAAAAGACACAAAAAAGCATGCTTTCTCTCTCCCTGTGTATGCACAAAGAGGCCATGTGAGCTCATAGTGAGATGGTGGTCGCCTACATACCAAGAGAATAAAAGCAAATCTGCCTGCATCTTGACTTTAGACTTCCCAGCCTTCAGAACTGTGAGAAATAATTTCTGTTGTTTGAGACACTCAGCCTATGGTATTTTGTCATGGCAGTCTAAGTACACTAAGACACTACTCAGGTCAGACTCTGAAAGTCTTGAGAAAGAAGCTATTCTTGGTGTCAGACTGAGAATTATGGCAACGAAGTGTATCTGAAATGTTCTCCTGCTGAAGTAACATGACCAAAGAATTAGCTCTAACACTGCTTGGATGGCAATGGTTTTTGTATTTAGAATACCGTTCCATCTAACTGTTTCTACTAATGCCTGCTGAGAACCTACAGAGATTTCTACACTCACCACTTTCTTGCTGTAGTGACTAGTTGCTGTTCTCTGTCAATAAATTGCTGGCAAACAAGCATTGGAAAGGTATTAGGAGCAACATTTCATGAAGACACAAAAGGTGGTTCAATCATACCTTCTCTTGGTTCTTATCATTTTTCTCGTAAGGTCCACCTCCGCCTCCTCCACCTCCTCCTCCATCACCTCCTCCACCTCCTCCATCTCCACCTCCTCCTTCTTCTCCTCCACCATCTCCAGCTCCACTAACTGTAGGACCCCCAAATCCACAGGTGGAACTTCCAGATACTCCTTTGAACTGGAAAGTTCCCTCGCTTGGTCTTTTTTCCAAAGTCTCATTTTCCTTGTTTTCACTCTTCTTTCTATTTTTTTCTACACAGGGCACCACACCAAGTTGAAGCAAGCATTCCACAATGTTTAGTGCCACATCACAGATGCGAGAGCTGATGTCATGGTTGAGGACAAGATAAACAGCTTTCAGAACCACCTGGGGAAGGCAAACATAAATATAGAATGATTAAGTTACCTGCTCTCCCTCCTCCTAAATAGATTTTGTTATTCTGTTTAACTCATTTCCTTAGGCTATTCTATGAACTTGGGCATAAATGATTCAGATAATTTTTAAATTTTCCTATCTTAGTTTCATTGGAAACTTGTGTATATGCTTACCATAGAGTATAAATCACCCAAAGAATTAAAAATGCATGTATGTATTATCTCGCTTAACTCTTCCAAAACTTGCCATGACATAGACAGTTAATGGGAACACCGAAGCATAGTGAGTTAAGTATAAAATATTTATATTTGTATGTTTAAATTATGTCCCTCTTTGATTTTAATATATAAATTATTTTCTACACCAGGTTCCCTAATGTGTAATAAAAATTTAGTGAAATATAATTGTAAAATACAACAACCCTTTCATTTGCTAATAACTACACTCAAGACAGGCACTCTTGAGAAAGCAAGCTTAAATCTTTTAAGAAGTTCTATTCATTTTTTCTAGCTACACAGGAGGTTTGTAGTCCTGTTGCTTATATAACAAAAGAAAATAAATGAAGAATTTTTTACTTTCAGTCTAGAAAAATGGGACTTAGCACACACATATATAATTATATATGTGCATTCGGGATTCACTGTAGTTTTTTTGTATTATAAAACTATTCTGAGATGAGATCAAATCTAATGCAATGCCTGAAAAAAAAAAAAAAGGAAGGGAATATCTGTGCTGGTTGACACACTTGTGAAATTTTTTATATGGGTAGCTTTTTCTCTTTAAGGTTCAACATTTCTAGGAATCCATATGCCTATTTTACCCAACATTGTTAAAATTGGACCAAAGAGTCAATATCTTTCCAACTTTTGCAAGAAAAATTCTTGCTCCTTACCGAAAGATCAAGCATTCCATTCTTGTGGACAAAGTTATTGGTCCCATCAATATGTTCTGTGTCCTCCAAGTAGCTGTAGTTTATGCAGGAGTCTGTGAGGCTTCGGGGCAGGTTTGCACAGGCCAGGGGTTCATGTGGCATCTCTGGGATAGGCACCTGGTTGCAGAGCTTCCTCATGTGTTCATTGAAAAAGTCTGCGTAGCCCACGTTGAATGATGCTAATGTGGTATTGAAGGTTGCCACTGTGATAGTGGAGATCTGAGATCGCACTAATAAAGTGAAAGCAATGTCTTAGTTCTCCCTATATTAATCTGCAAAATCAGTTAGACAGTTGTGCTATTATTTAAATCATCACCACAATCATAGCTGTAGCTTTTGCAAATATTTGACTTATAGTCTCAAAGCTATTCTCAACTCTCATGGAAACACAGAAGCCATTAAGGCCATGTAATATGTGTCAAATACTGAAGGTTATAGAAGAATGTGAATTCCAGCTGGCTTCCTTAAGGCTGAGGTTAGGATTTAACTTTTGTCTAACATCGACTTAATTTAGTTGATCATCATAGGTAGATTTTACCCACTGGTATATGACAGATCATATTGATATAAACTATCTATAATATTTGTTTCTATCTAGTGAATTATGGAACAACAAACAAGAATAATTTCTTTCTCCTTCGGTTAGAAGTAATGGAACATAAATTTGTGGTGGTAGCTAATAGATGTCATCAAATATTTGAAATATAATTCAGGGAAAAGAGGGGTTAAATATATGCTTCTATGAGAGCAAAGGAATAAGAAACAGAATCATTATTCTGTTAAAAGATCAGAATGAGAACCTGTCTTGGATTCCATCCAGAGACATGTGTTTGCTTCACATAAAGCACATAAGGCACTTATCTGAAATAGAAGCTGCCCGAAAAAAAATCAGTGACCTTGGAAAGCAGTGACTTTTCTCCCACTGAAGGTGTATAAGCCCTTAAGAGGGATCTCATAGAGGGGACTGAAGCACTGAATCTGCATGTCTTCCAATGTCCCTCTTAGCCCTGTGGCTCTATGGCCTTTTGAAAACAAATATGAATGGCTTGTCCTTGCTCTTCCTCTGAGAGGTACAGTATTTACAGTGTCGTGTCAAATAGCTGTCGCTATGAAGGATGTGCTAAGAATGGTTAACAAGTACATTACCAAGCAATATAATACAATAATGCAAGTTTTCCAAAAACATAAGGGAGCATATTACAATGAAAATAGAACATGGTGCAAGAACAGGAAACACCAACCAAAAAAAAAAAAAAAAACAGGAAAAGAAATCTGAGCTCCCTCCCGCAGGCCTTACCTCCTACCTACCTTCCTTGACGGTGTTTTCTCCGTGGCTGTTGGAGTGGTCGGGCAGGTCACTCACCAGGGTGTGATGGGAGTGGGAGTGCCTGGCGCTTAGACTCTCCATCTCAGTGGCAGCATCTGAACTGCCCCGCCGGGTAAATTTCCCTGGAATAAACAAGAGCACCCCATGAGAGGGTTTTCAAATTGGAAAGACTGCTGAGATTTTGCCTTTCCCAAGGACAAAAGTGAGAGTGAGGGGATATTAGGAAGAGAGTGAGGCACAGACAAAATAGCAAGAATTGAACTTGCCTTGGGGATATTCAGGGTCAGGATGATTGATGAAGCTGCCTGTGATAAGGTCAGCCCCAATCTAAGCCAAATGTCAGAAACCATCTGTTGTGGCTCAGGTAGCTGTCAGCTCCTGATTTTAAGCTGGCCTTCTTAATATGCCATCCAGAAAGAAAAAAAGATATTTTTTTCTTTGTTTTTCTTCTTCCTTTTTTTTTTTTTTTTTTTTTTTTACATATCAGAGTTAAATAAAAGTCTGTCTTTAGATTCACAAAGAAAGTTAAGACACAGAGCCTTCTAAGGCCATATTTCTACTTCTAGAGTGACCTAAGAAATAGGACGGTCACCTATCTAATTATGCAGAGTGCTTGCAAAATTAATTCAATTATCTGCATTTTGTTGGCTGTGAAGACACAGCATTATTTGGTACTGGGGGACCTATAATTGGGCCTTGTAATTTCTTTATTGAACTGCTCAAGAAAGATCCAGGTTTTCCAGGAGCCCTAGATCTGGTCCTAAATAGGTCACTCAAGCTCTGCCCTATTTCAGAAGGCCTTTGTGATCACCTAAAATGGTGGTTTGCCAGCCTCCTTTTTCAATGCCTCGCCTGTCTTCTCCAAGCCCAGAGAAACTTCCAAAGGAGAATGTGCTGCGGGTGGGGGACACATCCAGGTGGTCCTCGTGAAGTAGGAATGGCACCCCCATTCTTCGAGGCCTCCTCTTCCCTGCATGGTGGAACGGAATGGAGCCTTTCCTCTCACGGTCTTCTTTGCGGCTCTTGAACTACAGTGATGAGAGATGAAGAAATAGGCACAGAGCAAAAGAAAGGTTACCGTTTGCTTTCCAAGGGGCTCCATGATCTGCAGTAAAATACAGGAAATGTTCCAGGAAGAGGAGACCCAGAAAGTCACCAAATATCATATAATAGAAATGGGAGAAATTTCTACAACATGTTAAAAAAGCGAAAGAAACTAAGCAAAAGGTCACATATTCCATGGGTCTTTCTCCTGGATTGTGTTAGAGGAGTGGTTCTCAAAGTGTGGTCCCTGGACCAGCAGCGTTAACATCACTTGGGAATTTCTTAGAAATGCAAATTTTCAGACATATTACATCAGATCCTCAGAAGGTCATGTGTGTTTTAACAAGCATGGTAGGTAACACTGATGCTCATTAAAGTTTGCAAACCACTGGGCTAGAGTATAAGAATCCCTGAGTTACCACTTGGATCAGCCTATCTCTTTCCATTTTATTTTTCAAGATTGAGATTCATTGCTTCAGTCGGCCAACTGCAAATGTACACCACTGATCACAAGAAGAGTCAGAAAAGATACAGAGCAAACACTGGTACAAACCCATTATTCCTATCAGTCAAACAAGCTCAACATCAAGTGTGACTAAGAGTTTAGAATTGCGTGGGAAGCTTTCAGAACATACCAATGCATGGGACTAACCTTCAGCAATTCTGATTTAATTGGTCTGGGATCAGGCCTAGAAACTTATATTTTTAAAGGCTTCTTAAAAATTCTTATATGCGGCCAGTATTGAATATCTCTTTTTCCCCCTCCAATGATCAATGTTTTCAGAGAAACTATGGCCATTGCCTATTGTTGCATTCTTAATGAAGGTGACCTAGCTGCGTATTTAGCAACACTATGAGCTCATAGATAAGTTAATATGTTCTGTGTTCTTCTTTGATATAATTAAACTAATAATTTTGAAAAAGAGAAAAAGCACTACATATATATTAGTCTACACATCGTATTTTCTATTTGATTATCTCCATATACTTATAGAAGAGAAAAGTGGAATGGTGGATTCAAAAGAGTTCACTATTTAGCTAGAAGACCTACTTTTGAGTTTGGGCTTAATCTTTGGAAAACTTCTTAAAGTTTCTAGGGTCATTTTATTATCTGCAAAGTGTGGAGAATAAAGACCTCATTGGGTTAAATGAGAACTATTTATATAAAGCACTTGACAAAATGGCATGACCCATATGAAGGTAAGTTACCATCACTGCTACCATAGCTACCTCCATCACCACATGACGCCAAGTGCTTTACACACAGCATCAAGATTGAGCTTTTTAACAACCCCAAAGAACACTGAGAATAGGAAGCACACTCCTACTCACAGAGGGCCTTGCACAGGTACACGCTGCAAGCCAGTGTTACAGCCAGGAGCTGACTTGTGTTCCGGAGGTCCCTTTCCCACTCCACCCAACACTGCGGTATGACCCAGAAACACCTCATGCCCCAGTGACTTTTTAAAATTGCCAAAATATCAAAGAGCATCATCAATTCTACTCACCTTCTTAAAAATGTTCATGCCCAGGTCTGAAGAAAGATCTGGGACTGCAGACCGACGCAGATTGGTCAGCGAAACCTTGGAAAAAGCCTCGGGGCTAAGAGATTTTTCTTCCTCATTACACTTCATGGTGAGGTCCTTAATAAACAATAGACAAAATAGACAATGATCAAGGACTTAGGATTTCATATCCAAATACTTTTCTTATTAAAATTTCACATTTTTAATAGGGATATGCCTACTTTTTTAATATCTATGAAGTATTTAACCTGCATATGTGGACTTTTAGAATCCAAATTCTGCTAATGAAAAGATATATTTCATATTAATTGTGACTTCTGTTTGGAGTTTTCAGAAGTAAGGTTGTGCAGCCCTGGGTCTAGAATGCTAAGAAAATAAGGAGACGATGTATCTCTCTCTTTTTTTCAATTAAAAAGAGTATTTTTTCCATTTAATGATTCACCAAAGGAGATATCCACTTGGGACAAAATATTTACTACTAAAATAGAGTGTATTTATTTTTCACTCTGATATTGCTCATGTTTATTTTCAGAATATGCAGAAAAAAATTTCAGACCCAGCTAATTCACATTTAAGTAAAGTCAAACAGCTGGAACACAGTGCAAGTCACATTTTTCTCTGCATTGTCAATGCACACTGTTTATGAGAAAGAGGGGAAGGACGAGTGTTTAAGATGATATTAGGACATCCATTCATTTATCAAAAAGCAACTTTTATGGGGATGTTACCACATCAGTATGCATTCAGTTGATTTCTCCGGAACATTTATAATAAATAAAACAAGGCAATAAAAAAGCAATATTCCCAATGATGACATTGAGACATTAGAAATTTTTGAGTTACAAAGGAGGTTCAATGGTGTTTGGTAAAATGCTAGTAGTAATTAATAGATTTAATGTTAGAATTCTATTAATTAGTACTTTGATTATCGAGAAGACCCAATTTCCCACTATTCTCAATAAACAAAGGCTTATACTAAATTAGCATGTGCAAGAGGTGCACTTCTTCCCATGGTAGATTAAATACTAAAGAGCAGCAAAAGGGTCCAGCAGTGAAACATGAATGGGGAAGGAAAATGGCAACAGAGTAATCCACCAACCAAATAGTCAGCAATGGAGCACAGGAGAGCTGGACATGCAGAAGGGAAAAAGAGAATCTGTTAACAGCCTAAGTTGTTGGTTCGAATGACAATGGACAGAATTTCTCTTACTTGGGTTTTGTGGGTGTTCACTAGTGAGGGAGCTGCCGCCACCATCGAGCTACTCCTGGGTCTGGGCAGGAGAGGAATATCTGGCTCTGGGGGTTTTTCTGGCTTCTCTTCCAACATGTGTCGCAGCCTTTGCAGATAGTACATCAGAGACCACTGAGTGCCTTCTTCAGACCAGTGCGGCTGGAGTAGGCAGCGAAGAACAGCAACGTCAAAGTAGGTGGCATAGCGGGACCTTTGGCACGGAGGTATCACAAGAGAGGTCCTGATCCCAATGGCAGAAAGAAGATAATTATACTGGCAGTCAAGCCTCCCAAGGGGCAGCACAACATGGCTTGTAGCTCTACTTTTCTCATTCATTTATTCATGAACTTGTCTCTTGTCTGGTTTAATCTAATAGCCACCTAACTGGGCTCACTCATCCCACTTTTGCTAAACATGTAAACATTTCCTGGAAGTGAGATATTGAGAGTTTCAAAGGATGGGTAGAAATTAGCCAGGCCAAGTTGAGGTTGGGACAGGAAACAGCAGTTCAGTAAGAGGGAAGAATGCCTACAAAGATATTGATCTTAAAAATCATGAGTTTGAGGAGGAAATCATAAGTAATTAGTACAGTTGTTGAGTAATTTGGGTGGTGGACAATGATGACAGTGAGAACTATAGAAATAGATGAGGTTCAGATCACGATGTTTCTTTTATACTAAGAACAGATTTGACTTTTATCCTGATAAAAATAGAAATGATATTTGTCTTGCCTACTTCATTGGGCTATTTTAATTTCAATTGTGAAAATATTATGTAAAAGAACTAAGGAAATTGCAAAATGCTAAACAAAAGTTTTATTATGAGGGAAATAAGATAATTTTGAAAATTCTAAATTTATATATTGTTGTCAGATAACAAAATTGATTTAAAAAAAATCTCAAGTTTCTGGAATTCCATGATTCAGTTTTAATACATGATATATTCATTACTTAATGTTCAGTCTCATTCCACTACAAAATAGTTTTAAACAATTACTCAGCATAATGCAACATCTTAGGTATCTTAGGTACAATGAACTGAATGTGTCCCCCCAAATTCATATGCTGTAATACTAACCCTAAATATGGTGGCATTAGGAAGTGGAGCCTTTAGGAGGTCATTAAGTCATGAGGGCAGAGTCCTCATGAATGAGATTAATGCCATTATAAAAGAGACTCCAGAGAGCTCTTTGCCCTCTTTCCACCATGTGAGGACACAACAAAAAGACAGAGGGACCTCAACAGAACCTGACCATGCTGGCACCCTGATCTTGAGTTTCTAGCCTCCAAAACTGTGAGAAATAAATTTCTGTTGTTTATAAGCCACCTAGGCTATGGTACTTTGTAATAGCAGCTGAGCTGACTAAGGCATTAGTGGATATGAAGGTAAGTTTAACTTTCTCAGCTTGAGAAATACATGGTTCTGTGAGGAAGACAGACAATAAATGACAAAATATGAACTTGGATCTTCTGGAATACAAGATGGTATCTTAAATCTAAAGTCCAAACTTAACCCCTAAGTATAATTTCCTTATGAGTTAGATGATCCCAAAGAGAAATTTTTGTACCCTACCATCAACTAGTAGATAGGTACCACTCACACAAAGAGCTCTCACAAAAAATGCAGCGACTGACAGTGAGAAGGAGAGATCTTCCCAAACTTCTCTGGCCCGTATTTTCTGAATTGAAGATTTATGACTCATTAGTGGCTCAAGAAAATAATTCAATAGGACGTAGCTACTATTAACCTACTAACTAGAATAAAATCTACAGAGTAAGGGCTTGTATGTTTGGTGAAAATTTTGTCTCACTTCACATGCTTGTCAAGTCATTAGTAAAATATATTTCTTATTGTGTGTTGCAGTAAAAAGTTCAAAAATACAGAGCCAGACTAAGTCTGATGCCCTGTACATTATTTTTAGAGCCTTTCTCCTTCCATATCAAAACATGTCATACTTTGTTATGTCAACTCTTGTTAATAGCATTGTTTATTGTGTGCGTTGAGGGGTCATTGCTCATGTACACAGTGGTTTTGAATTTTAATGCTATCTTATAGTATAACATTCTTGAATATTTCAATTGACAAGTAGGAAATTAAATATAAGTTGAGGTTCAAACACAAAAGGTGCTACAATACTAATTATTTAACTGAGTTGGCAGTTATATGAAGAAAAGCTTCCTACAATCCCTTAAATTCCCGTATATGCTATGCCAGAGTTTATCCTTTTTCCAGAGATCTAGAATACTCTTTGGACACAAGTCACGTGACAACCTTCAATCCATGATAAACTCTCATAGGTTCTCTTTCCAACCACTTCTCATCAGTTCTACAGAACCCCACCCTAGTCCTGATCACTAACATCTCTCTTTAGGCTTATTGCAATGACTTCCTACTGGTCTCATTGTTTCTTCTCTTATTCCTCCAAGCCCCTGCTCAAGCCCTTCCAATAGATTATTCATTCATCCTGAGAATAAGATGCAAACTCCTTACAGTGGCCAACAAGGCCTGCATAATCTGACTGGGTTTACCACTTCAACCTCATTCTCTGTCATGCCTGCCCTGATGTGCCAGTTATTAATTGTCTCTCAGCTCCAAATTCATCCTTTTTTATAAATGACCTTTGATTTACTATCTTTTCAAATTGGCCAATGTGCCACTTGCTTCCTCCTGAGACCCTTACAGATTATACCTCCAAACCAGTTTGAGGGAAAGTAACAGCCTTGATTTTCATTTTTACCCGTTTCCTAAAAGGCTTTCAATACTCTTTCCTTCCCCCACCCATCCCATTTCTCCTTTTTAAAGAAGCATGACCTAACCACTTTTCTCAGCCTATTATTTATACTTAAGATAACGGGGCTCCTTTTCTCTTTCAGCGCCGTACTCTTGGATTTATAAAGAAAAGACAAAGTATAAGGTTGGCTGGATACCAGCTGGGTAATTTTAGGTCCTCAAGCCTTTGTGACAATCATTTGATTTATTACAAGAGCCTGTGAAAACTGCTGTTTTCTTGACTGGGCTGCTGTAACTAAGGCAGATATTAGAAGTTCGACAGATTTCCTTGCCTTAGACTAGCTATAGTTATTCTTTACCCTTTACTTTCTGCCCTACATCTTAGAGAATGAAATGTTTCTAGTTAGTAAACTAGATTAGGGAGTTTCATAAATTATTTCAAATTTCTAGAGCAGTGCTCCATATGAGATGCCAGCGAACCATTTCTATGAGAACCCCAAGGAGGAAAGGAAAGAGAAAGGTTGGGAAAAATGCAGACGCCAGGTCTTACCACAGACTTATTAAACTAGAATTTCTGAGGATGGGCTCCAGGAATCTTTATTTTAAACAATATTCTCAGGTATTTCTTAGATACTCTTAATAAGATTGAAGGACAATTGCCCTAGAGAAACATGTACTGCATGATTTCTGCACTTTTAGGCCAACATCAAAAATCATTCCTATATAGAAATGCCATAACTGAGATAAGATGTTGACCATTTTGTTCCTGAGGGCACCAGTGACTAGATTTATGTCTCTCTCTACACACAAAATTTATTTGACTGGAAAGTAATTACTAACTGCATCATTGAGTCCCATAGCTGTTAACTCCTTTCTAACAGCATATATCAGTTCAGCAGATTATGGGCTGCAGAACAGCAAGACCCCATCAATATTAGGCTGTGATCAGAGACTAAAAACATGTCTGTATCTTATGTAATCAAAATTTGTTAAGTAATTTCACATTTCAGGTGCTTAATATTGAAAGAGACTCATTTGAAATAATAATGAATTAAAACATTCTGTAGCAAATATTTATAACCTGCATTTAAGATATTATTCAAGCACTAGTTTATTTGACTTAAAGTGTGAGCTATACTGGACTGACTCATCTCTAAAAAGCAAAATTTTTATATCATTTAGGACAGCATTATCAGATGTAATGAACTTGTCACTAACTATTAATAACTGATAAAAGTCATTTTAGTTAACAAACTAATTAGCATGTAGGAGACAAATTTACATAACTACATAAAAATGATATGGGGGAAGCTCATTGTATCATGTGATAGAAAAGTTCTTTTCAATTCTAATATTCTATGATTCTATAAGTTATTTTGTAGAGTAACATAAAAATAAAAATGAAATTTTGTAAAAGAATATGGGTACAACTTTTTTCTAAATGATATATGTAAAAATAATGATGAAAAGCACATATAAAAAAAGTTGATGTTTATAGCTACCTGATGTGCTCATGGATGATTTTTACTTATTTTTTAATATTTTACACATTTGCAATTTTTTCTATAATTAGCATTATACAAAATTATATGCATAAAATAATGTATTATGACAAAAAAAAAGATTTTCCAAAAGAGGTAAGAATTGCTTTAATCTATTTTCCAAGCAACTATGGCTGTGGGAAGCCAAGTTGTTATGAATTAGGATTGGGAACTGAAAGTAGAGAGTATTGAAGGCAGATAAGCACTCTGGAAATAACAGACAATCTATGGAGGCAGAGAACCGTGGAAATCAGTTCTGACCCTATGCAGTATTTAATGAAGCATAAATTAAGTCTATGCATATAGTAATTAAAGATGAAATCTCACATTAATTAAAAAACCTAGCTTCCTTTTCACTGGTTGCAAAGTGCAGGGAAGACTGATGTGCAGTTCAGTCAAGGTCAGAGCAAAAGAGATAATAAATTGAATGTGTTTGATATAAGCAGACAGCTTTTGTTGCTAGGATATTAGCATTGTTCTGTTATTAAGGTTCTCTTCATTTCTAATACATAAACTCTTCCAGTGAAGACACATTAACATTAGCATTTTCTGAAAGCTACCTTATGCATCATTTCCATGGCAACCAACCACTGTAGCTAGGCAGTGAGAAGACCTCATTCGTTTTTCCAAAGTGCCACCCATTCATGTCTAAATCAAACATGTGAGTGGATGTGTGCTGTAGGTGACTGTGTGCATGTATGTGTCACAGAATGCATATACATGCATACATATGAAGATGCTTCAATGTAGCAATATCAAAGGATGGAGAAAAATGTCCACCAACAAAGAGGAATCTTGGACATTATAGTTGGCTTTGTTTTTACAGGGAAATCAGATTGGAACCATTAACATTGATTTTGTCAGAGAAAACAAACACCATTTGCATTTATATTTGTAAATTTCTAATGCTTACTATGGCTGAGAAAAATTACATAAGAAATATAAAATCATGGATATTTTATAACCTCAAAACTTTACTCTACTTTTGGTCTCTATGATTTTTTTTAAAAAGTCAGGAAGAAGTATAGTATTCGAAGTAAGAGATTACTTATCCTTATCCTAAATTAAATTAAACTTTTGGAATTTGTATAAAACAAAATTAGTGGAAGGAGAATATTCAGTAATTGATGTGAAGGAAATGTACAGAAATAGTCACAATAATTTTAACCAATGGTGACATTACATCATCATTGTTTATTATAGCCAGGCTAAAAGATAGCCCCGATGACCCCTGCCTCCTGGTATGTAGACCCTGTGTAGTCTCCTCCTACACTGTCCCAGAGTTGGTTGGTGTGATCCGTAGAATACAGATGTGACAGTATGTCACTTCAGAGATGAGGTTATAAAAGACACGGAAGCTTCCATCTTGGTTGCTCCCTGTCTTTCTTGGATAATTTGTTTTGAGAGAAACCAGGTTCCATGTCTTGAGCAGTGCTATGGAGAGCCCCCCAGGTGGTGAAAAATTGAGTGCTCTGGGCAATTGCCATCTGAGCCAGCTTGAAAGCAGGCCCTGCAAACCAGTCAAGCCTTCAGATGACTGCTGCCCTGACCAACATCTTGAGAGACCCTGAGACATGATCACTTAGGAAAGCTGTTTCTGGATTCATGGGCCTCCCAGAAACTATGTAAGATAATACATGTCTTTTGTTTTAAGCTGCTAAGATTTAAGATTATTTGTTATACGGAAATTGATAATGAATACGGATTTTGGTACCAAGATAAAACCCTAAATTTGGGGAATCATTGTGGAACCAGACAGTAGGTAGAAGCTGTATAGACTTTGAGAAGTGTTTTTTTATTTTTTTTAAACCATAAATTGCCTTGCACAGATTGTGAGTAGAACTGCTGAACTTTGAGGAGGCTGCTGGTGAGAAGGACTTAATAAGAAGAAGCATACTATTAGAAACTGGAGGAGGGGGATCTTTATTATGTAATGATAGAAAGTTGCTTGCTGTGATGTGGAAAGCTAACCAACAAAAAAGGTGCCTAAATTACTGGGTGATCTAACAAAGGAGATTTCCAAATTAAGTGTTGAAGTTGCCTTCTGATTTCTTCTTGTTGCTTATAGTAAATTGAGAGAGAAAAGATATGAACTAAAGGAAGAACTGTTAAAGACTAATGATCTGGGACTGGATGATTTTGAAAATTCTTAGCCTCTCCAGATGGCAGATAATGTTAAAATTAAAAAACAGCTTCTAAGAAAATATCAATTCTAGGGTACTGTTGGAAAAACATGCTCTAAAGATGAGTCAAAGGTGAAGCTATAAGGTCATTTGGCAAGACCTCTGAATGATCTAAGGCCATATTTCAGAATGCTGTTTCATCAGACAAAAGACCCTCTAAAGACTTTGAGAGTGTTATTCAAATATATATAGATGACATCTAAGAAACTTACGGGTGGTGTTCTTCAACAGAAGCCTAAGGTAGAGATGGAATTATCTCAAAGAGATTTGTGGATATGAATGCTATTCATTCTGGTGGACCCCCAATAAGATTCAAGAAGACTTAAAGGTTTTTAAAAGAAGTGTATCAGCACAAACACTTCCAGAGACAGTGCAAAATAAAAAGAGGCTATTGGGCCCCCAAAACTTTACTGGAAGGAAGTAAGCTGAGAAAACTACTGAGCCATATACATATGCTATTTTTTAAAAAAACGGAAAGTTGACTTAGAAGATCAAATTAATACCCCAGAGGTAGAACCAAGAGCCATGGGCAAGAGTAGGACTGAGTTCTAATCAAGGAGTTTCTAACATTTTTCCAGCTTAATTTCAGAACTGATAAGGACACGTGCCTCTAATTTTTATCCCTTTGAATAGACATGTCCACAGCAGGTATCCTATGCCTATTTCATCATTGTATGTTGGGTATATTTGGCGCAAATATTGTGTTTCTTGAGTCCATAGATATTGTAAATCATTTTGGTAACATATGTAATGGGTTAGGAGGAGGCAATGCTGAATGTAGAAATATTAGCTTGGAAGCTGTTTCAAAAAATCCATGTAAGAAATGATGAGGATTTGAACTAAGGCATTAACTATGAGGTTGGAGAGAATGGAAAGGACTTGGGAGATATTAAGAAGGCAGAATGTGAAGTGCTTGGGGTGGAGTGAACCTCATATTTCTTACTAGGGTATTTGGATTCATAGTAGTGCCATCCATTGAAATAGAAATAAATGAATAAATGAACATTTAAATAATACCATAAATATAAAGACTCTAGCACTGTTTTGCACACATAGATTTCCAAAAAAGGTAGCTCTTATTGTTTTTCTCTTTAGTCTATGTCCTAAGTAAACTACCTTTCCCCAAATATGCTTTAATTATGCCATTTATAACTTTGAGTCACTGTCATTATCAAATAAAATGAGAGCTTTTTGGGAGTGGGGTGGTCATGATAGTTACTTTTTGTATACGTGGAAGGTTAACAAGGGAAGAGTTTGTACAGATTTTATGAGAGACATACTTGACTCCCATCTGATGGTATTCAAATCCTTTATAATCTTTTCTTGAGTGCAGGCAGGACCTGTGACTTGCTTACAACCAACAAAACATGACAGAGGTAATGGCATGTCGCTGCCATAATTAGGTTATTTTGCATGACAAAGGTGATGAGATATCATATCCTGTGGTTCTGTTACATTATAAAGACTCTGTATATTAGCAGACTGAAATTAGAATTTATCTTCCTTGATGGTTTTGAAGAAGTAAGCTGCCCTGTTTTGAGGTAGCCTATGGAGAAGGGCATGTGGAAATGAGCTGTGCAGGCTCTAGGAACTGAGACCAGCCCCCAGCCAATATCCAGCAAGAACACAGAAACCTTAGTCCTATAACTGCAAGGAGATCAATTCTGTCAAGAACCTGAGGGAGCTTGTTGTAAGTGCATCTTTCCCAGTCAAGCCTTTAGGGAGACTGGAGTTCATGCTGACACCTAGATTTCAGCTTGGTAAGACCCTGAAGCAGAGAACCCAGAGAACCTGAGGTTATGCCTGCATTTCTCCCTACATAATAAATTGTGACATAACAAATGCATTATGGTTAATGTCCCTAAGCTTGTTGTAATTTGTTACATAACAGTAAAAAAAACAAAAAAACTAATTCAAGAACCATACACAGAAACTATTGAAAAGCAAATTTTGGTCAAGTATAAGAAGGACATTCTACTAAAGAGCACTATCTAAAAATGAAATGGGATTCATAAGAGAGTACTAAATTCTTCATTGCTTAAAGTGTTTAAGCAAATGTTGTTTGTGCATCAGCTAAGTGATAAGAGATTGGACTGGATATCCTCACAGAGTTCCTGCCACATTATTTTTAATTTTTAAAATTATCTTTTAGTTAACAAATGATAATTGTATAATTACATATTTATGGAGTACAATGTGATATATGTTTACATTGTGGAATGATTAAATCAAACTAATTAACAAATCCATCACCTCACATACTTTTATTTCGTGGTGAAAACATTTAAAAACTACTCTTTTAGTAATTTTGAAATATAGGATGCATTATTACTTCTTATAGTCATCATTCTGTGCAATAGCTCATTAAAGCTTATTTCTGTCATCTAACTGAAATGTGGTACCCTTTGATCAACATCTTCCCTTTTTTATCCTTCCCCCTCCCCTAACCATAACCACCATTCTACTCTTTACTTCTGTGAGTTCAACTTTTTTAGATTTCACTTATGATATGAAGTACTTATTATCATTATTGCCCCAGGACAATAAGTCAGTGAATAAACACAAATAGCTCTGTTTACACAACTAAAATTGCTGTCAAAATTTTATATTCTCAATCAGTAGATTATTAACTAGGTCTCTTGCTTTTGAAGTCTAAATAAAGACACAAAGATAAACACATTCTTTACATATTATTTTTTTAAAGCACAATATAATAGTATTTCAGTTAAAAAACAATTGTATTTATATGACTCCATCCTTTCAACAATTCTAAGAAATATTTCAAAAACACTATACCCATGTTGCCTGGTTTTAGTGCCAGATGGAGGTAGATCATTTAAAAAATTATCAAATGAAAATGCAAGTCAGATACTGGAAGGAAATATTTGTGAATCTATTTTTTAAAAATAAAGTTCTTGTATCCAGAATAAGGAAAGAACTCTTAAAATTTAATAATAAGATAATCCAGTTAAAAAGTAAGCAAAACATTTAAATAGATATTTATCAAAGAAGATTTTCACGTGGCTAATAAGCACATGAAAATATATTTAATATCATTAGCCATTAGGGAAAACTAAATTAAAAGCACAATCAGATCCCACTTCACACCCACTAGAATGGCTATAATAAAACATAGACAATAACAGGTGTTACCAAGAATATAGATGAACACACCCTCATATGTTGCTAGTAGGAACGTAAAATGGTGCAGCCATTTTGGAAAACAGTTTGGCAGATTCTTAAAAAATTAGACATAAATTTGCCATATGACCCAGCAATTCCCCTCCTAGGTATTTACCCAACAGTAATGAAAACCTATGCCCCCACAAAAATTTGTAAGTGAATGTTTACAGCAGCATTGTTCATAGTAGACAAAATGTGGAAACAACCCAAATATCCATTAACTGATGAATGGATAAAGGGAATATGATAGATCCTCACAATGGAATATTATTCATCAATAAAAAGAAATGACCTACTGATGCATGCTATGATGTGGATAAACTCAAAAACATTATACTAAGTGGAAAAAGCCACATACAAAAGACCACAAACTGTATAAACCTATTTACATCAAATGTCTAGAAATACAACCCAACAGAAACAGAAAGTATATTAGTGGTTATCTGGAGCTGGGTGTGGGAATGGGATTGACTGCAAATGGGCACAAGGGATATTTTTGGGTGATGAAAATGTTCTAAAATTGAATTGTAGTGATAGTTGTACAACTTTGTAAATGTATTAAAAATCATTAAATTGTAAACTTAAAAGATGTGAATTTTATGCTATATAAATTATACCTCAATAAAACTATTTCTTAAATACCCTTTAAAAAAATACAATCCACTAGACTGTAATTTCTTTTGAAAGTAGGGATATATAAATGATCTCAGGGATTCTTGCTGGAATGGCAAACCTCTTGACTTCAGGTGTCCATAATTTCAGCAGGGTGTAGGAAGCAATAGACTAGTTCTGGTTTCTGAGGAAGGTGTTTTTAAGTATATTCACTATGCATATTAAATAACAGGGGCAAGGTTGGAATGTTTATAAAGAACACACTTTTAAATTCCCAGTACTTTAGAAGCACTCATTTTAATACAAAGATCTGCTGGTATAAAGTATCCTTATACATTAAAACAGGTTCTTTAACATCTCTGCAACATAATCTTTCAATACCATCATTTGACTTTCTACACTTAAACATTAAAAATAGTATCTAATTCAGATATCTCATTAAATCAGACATGTCTTCTACTTCCACCCTAGTGTGTTTAAATGAGATAGCATATTTGTGCAATTATTAATCTAATTATACCTTGACCAAGAATGTGTATACACATATCATGCACATAAATATTTTAAGGAACAGAGGCTATAACAGTAGCTAAAAATGCACATTTAATATTTGGTGATTAGTGATACATTTTGTCTCTAACATTGCAATCAGGTACCTGGAATGTGATGGTCCTCTTTCCTGGGAAGTTTGGGAGGACAGGCTTCCATCAAAGGAATTTCCTCGGTGGCAGCCTGAAATGGTGGCCTTGGGTGAGATGGAATCTGACTGGAATGTTTCACAGACCACCTGGAGTCCCTTTGGGAGATGGACATAGCAGGTTAGTGGGTTTTTTTTTTTCCTTCAGATATATTATCTAGAATTAACAATCATATTACAAACATGGTTTCTTATATGGGTTTTTTTTTTTTTCAGCACAACTGGTTATAATGTCATAGGCCAAAGAATTTTGCAAACAGACTTCTAGAGAGCACCTGTGTCATTCCAAGCATTAGGCTAAATGCTTTCAAATATTTTTATTTTATTTTGTCCTTGATTCTTTTCTTTTTCACCTCCACAACCAGTATCTATAGGAGTATTACAAATTAACAATCCATCATACTGAGGTGAATTGAACAGAGGTGTGAGGCTAAAAACAAGCACCAGGTTACTAGGAGCTAATCAAATTGAAGGTGGAACATGAGAATGAATGGAAGTGCAAGGTCCAAGTTTTTTCATTGTTCATCAGCTGAGGGGTGCAATACATTTTTCCAACTGGACATGATGATCTTTATTCTGATTTATAAGTATATATTCAGCAATTCTCTTACCAAGTAGCTTATTTTAATTATATTTAGCTGCTAAACGTAATGCTGCCCAGGTAATGTGAAATATTTTCCCATAGGTATTATAGATGAAATCTTTCACTAAAATATAAAGACCCTAAAAAATCTATCATAGTAGTTTAGTCTTTACAATTTCTATTTTTATGCACAAAATAAGGCATTATTCAACTCTGATGTATGTATGGAGAGATCAGTACAGTTAGAAATTTCATGAAGTCCTCTGAACTTGATCAAAGAATCCTTTAGCATGAGTATACTTATATGTGCCTCATGTTAGGTAATTTGGGAGATTAAAAAAAATCTAAGATGAATCTGAGCCTTAAATTCAACAGCTTACAGTTAAGTTTTAAGACAGGTAAGTATAGGTTAGAGCAGCATGTCTAATAGAAATATAACATAAGCCACAATAGCCACATATACAATTTTAGATTTTTAGAGAACACATTAAACATAGTATAAAGGAACAGGTGAAATTAATTTTAATAATATATTCTGTTTAACCCCAAATTATCATTTCAACATATAATCAATACAAAACTTAGGAAGATGTTTACATTCGTTTTTATTACTACATTTTCAAAATCCAGTGTACATTTTACACTCTCAATCCAGACTAGCCTTATTTCAAGTGGTGGATAGCCAGATGGGCCTAGTGACTGCTATATTGGACAGTGTATGTTTAGACTAATTAGATAGGAGCTCACAGGGAATTGAGTTCTTAATTTGTCCTTACAAGGATAAAATTTAGACAACTGACAAGGAGGAAAGAGCATCCCAGTTAGAGGAAATAAGTCTGAGGAAACACTCAGAAGCTAAAATGAGCATGCACTCTAAGTTGGAGGCAATGCGTAAATGACTAAAGGGATGAGACATAAGGCCATTTAAGAGGAATGGTGCCAGGTGTTGGAAGGCACGGAGAACCAGGGACAGGAGTTTTGTCTTGAGCTGATGATCAACAGGATCCACTAGAGGTTC
Source organism: Cheirogaleus major (assembly GCA_963574435.1). NCBI lineage: Eukaryota > Metazoa > Chordata > Mammalia > Primates > Cheirogaleidae > Cheirogaleus > Cheirogaleus major. Next base: position 25,810 of record CAUYPO010030390.1, on the reverse strand, counting down.
CTAAGGAGTCAGGGATATGATAATAGGACAGCTTTTTTGCATATAATAGCTTATCTGAAATAACGAGTTAACAAGCAAATGATGCATTAGGAAAATTAGTCAGAAATTTTTAAGTGACATTTATGTGGAGGAAAGGGGAGAGGTAGAAAATCCAATTAGGTAGCTTCAGCTGCAATCTAGTTATGAGGTCCTGAACTTAGAGGTTAGTAGTGGGCATACAGAATACAGAGCACATCTGAACAACATAACGAAAAGAAGAGTGTGACACAGCAAGAAATCAAATAGAGAAGATTAAGTAGAACATAATGTATTTCATTGTACCTAAGATGTCATTACTTACAAGACATACCACTATTTTATGTACCATTAAGAAAAAAAAAGACCTTGTTAATTAAACTAGGACACTTCATTTCTTATCATTGAGGACTTATTTCATAGTTGTTGAAAGAGCAGTTTTAGACTTATCTAGGCATAGCTTTTGATTATATATCCAGCCCAGGTATATGTAAAAGGAGGAAAGTATAAGTGAAATAAATTGGTGTAGATATTCTTAAAACTTCTTCACATTTAGAATTATCAATTCAGAGTTTAGTTTTTCCAAAGAATTTAATTTAATTTAAGTTTTTCCAAAGAATAACTTCCTCTGTATCAGGAGTGTTATTTCTTAAAAGTATTATTTCTTAAAAGAGTGCTCCACCATTTCCTCTGACTACTTCTGAGCCTGATGCTACAAATTTAGATGCTGGAAATGATTGAATTTATGAGGCACAAGAATGACAACCATATGAAGACTGCTACCAGTAGGGAGATTATAAAAGGCCAAAGATTATCAAGCACACTCAATTTCAAAGAGGTTGAATGTAAAAAATATATTCACCTTACAGCATATAAATCACAGTATCTGTATTTAGTAATTGCTCAGTAAATGGTGGCTATATTAATAATAGGACTCCAAAATTTCCAGCATGGAGGGTAAAAAGACTGCTAATATTCTTGGCAGTAATGTATCAGTTGGAAAGAGGATCCTGTTTTGATGGAAGGCAGCAAGTTTCACTTTGAACATGTTGAACTGAAAGTGAAAGCAGGTCATCTAATGACAGGTTAAGTTAATGGCAGTATACATTTCTGAGTAGCTTTCAACTACCCTGGTCTCATTCCTTTCTTTTCTGAACCAAATGTGACAAATTTGTATTGAATTATATTCTATTTTATTTTGCATCTTCTATTTTATGTGAGTTTACCTTGACTCCTCGTTAAACTTTAGATTCCTTAAGGGATAGGACTATGTCTTATGCCTCCTTTCTACTCTCCCCCAGCACTAGCCTACGTACACTAGAGTTACCTAACAAATACTAGTGGATTCAAATAATTGAGAACAAGATGATGCTTTATTTAATCTGAGATGAATAATGATAACTAACATTTATTGAGTGTTAAATGCTAGCCATTGAGATAAAGCGCCACTTGTTACACACTAACCATTGAGATAAAACACTAGTCATGTATTGTCTTGTTACGCCACCTCCACACTTTCAGGATTATAGAAAATTAATTTTCATACTTGACTGATAAAACACCTGAGGCTATTAAAAGTTTCACATTTAGAGGAGAAAAATGGCTTTGAGCCTGGCAGTATGATTCTAGAATTCACATCTTTCCCTTCAAACTATATTACGTTCAAGGAATTACAACTTCCCTTCTCAGGATTATAGTAAACCAACCTCTAGGTGTCTTGTGTCTTGATTTGGTGAGTCACAGATCTGACTTTGACTGTTGATGGGAGAACTTCTCTTGGCTGCAAAGTGGAAGAAATTTCATCATGAATTTTGTAAGATTCTAAGCTCATTTTATTTCTTGAGTTTATTTCATTTTCAAATAAAAAACCCATTTTAATAGATCATTATTACCTTAATAATATGTATTGTAAAAGATATTAAATATTTTAAAAGTCTTAGTATTTCTAGGTTATCAATGTAGATATTCATCTCTTCAGTCTGACTCAGTATGTTAAGGTGCTAAAAACTTGGCAATACTAAAAATAATGATTATAGTTAACATCTACTCAGCACCTAACATACGTTGTTCTTTTCTAAGCATTTTACGTATATAGTCATGTGTCACTTAGGGATGAGGATATGTTCTAAGAAATGCATCTTTAGGCAATTTCTTGTTGTGGGAACATCACAGAGTGTGCTCACACAAACCTAGATGGTGCAGCCTACTACACATCTAGACTGTATGGTTTAGCCTGTTGCTCCTAGGCTACAGACCTGCACAGCATATTATTGTACTGAATCCTGTAGGCAATTATAACACAATAGTAAGTATTTATATATCTAAACATAGAAAATATACAGAAAAATACAGTATAAAAGATAAAAAATGGTACACCTGTCTAGGGCACTTATTATGAATGGAGCTTGTAGGCCTAGAAGTGTCTCTAGGTGAGTCAGTGAGTGAGTGGTGAGTGAATATGAAGGCCTAGGACATTACTGTACACTACTGTAGACTTTATAAACACTGTACACTTAGGCTTTACTAAATTTATATCAAAAAGTTTTCTTTCTTAAATAATAACTTAACTGTATATTATTGTAACTTTTTTCTTTATAAACTTTTAAAATTTTAAAATTTTTGCCTTTTTTACAAGAACATTTAGCTCAAAACACAAATACATTGTACAGCTGCACAAAAAGTACTTTTTTACATCCTTATTCTATAAGCTATTTTCTACCTTAAAATTATTTATTTATTTTTTAAGCTTTTTTGTTAAAAAACTAAGACACCAACACACACATTAGCTTAGGCCTACACACGGTCAGGATCATCAATATCATTGTCTTCCACCTCCACGACCCATTCCAATGGAAAGTCTTCAGGGGTAATAATATGCATGTAGCTGTTATCTCCCATGATAACAATGCCTTCTGCTGGAATACCTCCTGAGGGACCTGCCTGAGGTTATTTTACAGTTAACATTTTAATAACTGGAAGGAGTGCGCTCTAGACTAATGATAAAAGTATGGTATAATAAATACATAAATGAATAACATAGTCATTCATTATCAAGAATTGTGTACTATACATAATTATATGTGCTACACTTTTATATGACTGGCAGCAAAGTAGGTTTGTTTACACCAGCATCACCAAAAACATATGAGTAATGCATTGAGCTAGGGTGTTATGATGGCTACAATGTCGCTAGGTGATAAGAATTTTTCAGCTCCATCATAATCTTATGGGACCACTGTCATACATGCAATCAGTCATGCACCAAAACACTGTTATGCAGCACATGACTGTATAGACTCATTTAATCCTTACAATAACTCTACAATACTGTTATATTATTATACTGATTTTACAGATGAAGAAACTAGGTTGACACTATCTCCTCATAAATAAAATGTAAAAGCATCTGTGACTCCTCGGCCCTTAAACTCCCATGGAAAACAAATCACCATACTCAATCAATTCTGCTTATAATTATTTCTTCAAACCATTACCTCCTCTCTAACTTTACAATCTCTATCATAGAACAGATACTCTCTGCTGTGAAAATTGGATATCCATATGCAGAAGAATGAAACTAGACCCCTGTATCTCACCATACATAAAATTCAACTCAAGATGGATTAGACTTAAACATAAGACCCAAAACCATAAAAGTCCTGGGCTATTATGGTATTGCTGCTTATTATTTTGTTTAGATCAAGTAGGGTATGCTTTATGAATCTGGGTGCACCTGAGTTAGGTGCATAAATATTTAGAATTGTTATGTCTTATTGTTGAATTGTATTCTTCACCATTATATAGTGACGCTCTTTCTCTTTCATTTCTTTTTTTGATTTGAAGACTAAGTTATCTCAAATAAGAACTGCCATGCCAGCTTTCTTTTGGCTTCAATTTGCTTCAAATATTGTTTTTCGTATCTTCACCCTGAGTCAGAATTCATCCTTATGGCTTAGATGTGTTTCCTGAAGACAGCATATACTTGGCTTGTGTATATTTATCCATTTGGCCAGCCTATGTCTCTTTAGTGAACAGTTCAAACTACTCACATTTATTGAGAGAATTGATAAGTGGAGTAGATTTCTGTTCATCCTCTTCAGGTGAACTTTGTTACTTTTTTTTCTCTTTTGAACCATTGTGGTATTTGGCCTTTGAGCTTTAGCTTTTGGATGATTTTACATTCGTGAGTGTTTATTGTGCTGATCTATGTGCAACACTGTTTTGAGTACTTCCTGGAGGGCAGGTCTTATCTTGATGTATTCCCTCAGTCTTTCCTTGCCTGAGAAGGTCCTTATTTCTCCTTTGTATACAAAACTTAGTTTTGCAGGATACAAGATTCTAGGCTGGGCATTATTCCATTGGAGAAGAATGACAACAGGACCCCAGTCTCTTCTTGCTTGTAAGGTCTCAGTTGAGAAGTCTTCTGTTATTCTGATGGGTTTTCCTTTGTATGCTACCTGCTTCTTTCACCTTACAGCTCGTAGGAGGGCCTCTTTGGTGGCTACTTTGGTCAGTGTGATGACTGTGTGTCTTGGTATCTTCCTGTTCACAATGAATCTCCCAGGAGTCCTTTGAGCTTCCTGTACCTGGATATCTAGTTTTTAGCAAGGCCTGGGAAATTTTTCTCTATTACATCCTCAAATAGCTTCTCCAACCCTTGCGTATTTTCTTCTTCCCCCTCAGGGATGCCTATGATTCTCATGTTAGGGCTCTTCATGTAATCCCACATTAATTGTAGGCTTTGCTCTTTTCTCTTATTTCTCTGCTCTACCTCTGTGACTGACTTACTTAATTGAAAAGTGTTATCTTCAATTCCTGAGATTATTTATTCTGTTTGATCTACCCTGTTCTTGAGGCTTTCCAATGTGTTTTGTAATTCCTTGGATATATTCTTCATTTCCAGAAGTTTGGTTTGATTTTTCTATAATATTTCTATTTCTTTAGTGAATTTTTCTTCCAAGTCCTGGATTTTTGTGTGTGGTTTCTTTGTGTTCATTATCCATTTTTTATTGCATATCATTGAGTTTTCTTACAATCCATGTTTGAAATTCTTCTGTCATTTTAGTGTTCTAAATTTGGTTGATGTCCATTGCAAGAGAGCTGGTGTTCCCGTTTTGTAGTGTGCTTTCCATTTGATCCTTCACACTTCCAGATTTCTTTCTCTGATTCCTTCCCATCTTGATCAGCTCTTGCTTCTTATCTTTAGATTTTCATTTGAATAATGACATGCCCTGTTTAGTCTCTGAGCCAGTAGGTGGTGCTTGTGTGTGATATTTGACCACACCCTTTATGATGAGTCAGGAGTTGCACCTAAAGGGTGTACAGAATGACCTCCCAGTCAGTAGGTGTCACTTTCTGAGAGGGGCAGGCTGCTGTGTTATTTTGGGGTCCTGTAACCATTTCCGGATCCTCTGGAGAGGCACTCTAGTGTCCCAGGTGGTGGCTGGGGCCCTTGGACATCCAGGTGTGTCTTTATTCTCCATCTCAGTGGGGGCAGGTGGGGGAGTGAGTCTGAGCAGTGCTGGGTTTGGTGAGCCTGCCCTCAAGCACCACAAATGCAGTTAGTAGTTTTCAAAGGTCTGTTATCTGCATCTGGGCAAAGCTGTCAGGGAGGGGCTGAAATGGCCCCACTCAGCTGAAAAGTCTGCATTTGTGGGTTGGGCTGTCTGAGACCTGCAGTCTAGAGCAGGCCTTGCTCCTTTCCATCCTCCACTATTCTGCGGTTTCTCTCAGGCCTCTGCCAGCAGGCAAGACCTCAAGCCAGTGGATCTCCCCTGGCTGTGATGTGAACCAGGAGGGTCCATGCCCAGGATCGCAGCCTTGGCTGGGTGCACAGCTCTCCTGTGGGAGGAGGGTTGCCCCTGAACCACGCTGATCTGTCCCTGAAGGCACACACACCTCAATAGGCTCATTCACAAATATCCCTTCTGTGCCCCAGACAATGAGATCGATACCTGGGTGTATGGAATCTGGTAAGCAGGCCTGTCCCCTGGACCCCAGAGATTAATCCCTGACCCTGCCAGGGAGAGGAGTGCTGGTCTCAAGTTACCCACAGGGTGCCCAAACCGGATCAATGTCTCTCCACTTTGGAATTTGTCCTGCTCTCCTGGAGTCACCAGGCAAGTGGCACCCGGTAGGGCTGGTGGGTAGGGAGCTCACAGTTTGAGTACCCCTCAGTCCATTGTAGGGCCCCCAAAGGAAAGGTCTCATTCCCTGCAGATGTCTCCAGGTGGTGGCTAAATTGTCTCTCTTGGCAGCCATGGGTAGAATACTGGAAGTGGAGAATGGAGCAATATGGTGCCTGCCAATTGGCTTGGGTCTGCAGGTTGGGAAGTTCCCCAGGGGAGCTGGGAGTCTGGTGCCCTGTCTGCAACAGGCTCACTGGGCACTGGTGGCAGCAGTCTCTGGGCTGGTGTTGGCAGGTCTCTCTAACTGCTCAAGAGCCCAACAGTAGTCCAAGATGCAAGGGAGGGTAAATTTAACCACTCCACCTACCCTTTTCACTGGTCTCCAAGCCTCTCAGGGGGCTTTCTCCCTCCAGTTCTCCTCTGCTACTTCCTCCCCCTGGAGTCTCCTATAGTTTCAGGCAAACTTCCTTCTGATCCTTATCTGATCTATGTTTGTCTGCCTGTTTATTTTTTTTCACTTTCTTCTAAAATCTGTCTTTCTTGCAGAGACACTCTAGCTGGCAGTTTTTCTCCTCTGCCATCTTGCCCACTCTCTCCTTGAAACTTATATTTTGCCAAAATTTAACAGCACCAATATTTCCTCTATCATCTTCATCTATGACACCAGTTCCTACATCTAGAAAGTGTTTTGCAGCCAAGCCAGAATGTGGAGCTGCTGTTCCATAACATCCAGAAGGAAGAGCTATCTGAATATCCACTTTCACAAGAGATTTCTCCATATTCACAGGCACTGTACAAATCATAGCCATAGGCCTGTGTGGACCTCCTGGTCTGGGCCCTGACATGCTCCTAGGGCATGGCAAAGTGGAGCTATATGCCACCTTCCTCCACAGGCCTGGCTACTTGCTGGGGGAAATGACAGGTGTCTCTTCAGAGCAAAGCATGGCAGAGGTGGAATGCAAGCCAAGGAGAGAACCCAGGGAACAAGACAGTATAGGGTGAGCTCTCCAGCAGGGAACACCTCAAAGTCTTTATATTGGTATATCTTCTCTCTGGAATATTCTTTCTCTAAATCTTTACTTGGTGAACTCCTACTTGACTTGTATGTCTCAGCTTAAATATTACTTCCTTGGATGATCCCTCTTTGACCCATCTGAATCTTCCATCCCACCTTCATCCCCTGCTGGATTATGAATTTTCCTTCATAGCACTCTAACATAATTATCAATATTTATTCATTTGTAAAATTGTTTACATGTTGTTTATCTCCCATACTTGATTGTAAACCCCACAAAGACAGGAACATTATCAATATTGTTTCTGTCTGTGTCCTCAACACCAAGAATTGACACATAGTAGGCAGTTATTAAGTAATATATGAACATTACTTATTCATTGAATATATGTATGAATGTGTGAATGAGTACATGTTTTTCTCAAAAAACATTTACATCTCTAACAAACAGGAAAGAGTCTTCTGAGTTTGGGAGCCTACTTCAGGGTCCAATGAATGCATACTCTGAAAGATCAAAAATTGTCTTTGAGAACTCAGTAAAGTTCTCAGCAATTTTCTCATTTTAACCCTTCTCAGGTTAGAGCTAAGTATTATACTTCCCTGTTCTCTTTCTTCCCCCAGGCCTCTACCTGAGGTTTTCACCAGCTTTTATTTGTCTTGAGAAAAGGCAAAAAGAAAAACACAATAAAAATGTTCACTAGATTTTCCTGAGAATCCAAAAGATTGGCAATCTGCTTAGAGATTTGGCTGAAGCTTTGAATTATCTCCAAGTTTAGGCAATCAATTTATCTGTGGCTAATTCAGTAATTCACAGTTTTTTTCTTCAACTTTCAGTTTCAATGTGAAAGATGGAGTTGGACTCTCCTCATGGCCCAAATGGAGCAGTTAAGTTTAGGCCCAAGTTAGAAAAGCTGAGATCAGGACTTTGTGCTTCCAAACCTCATGATACCTGGTGGCCATGTCCCAGACTCTGGCTTCTGGGTCCATAGTAACTTTAAGCTCTGGTCTTTCCACAGTAGTAGGGGAAGAGAACAGTTCTTATGGATGGACAGTGTAAGAGAAACCTCAACCTGTCTAATTTCTTCCAAATATCAGAAGTGACAAGTGAGACAGAGGCATTTCTGGCCTTGTCTGACTCAGTAGGACAGTGTCAAGGATGTTTAGAGAGAGAAACTGACTGTACTTTAAAAACTCCTTATACTCCCCTTTGTTGGTCTCAAGTGCTTGTCTTAAGTCCAAGCTCTAGGTATTTTACTTTTCAACACCAAACGCTACACTGGCTTTTGAGAAAAAGACAGGCCTTTAGACCTCCAGAGCAGAAGAATAGCTGCTGAGTGCTGGAAAAGGCCATTCTTAATCTCCCTTTCTTCTGCCCATGTGTTCAGAACGTCTTCCCTATACTGAGTTGCTTTGGCCCTGGCTCCATTGTTATAAAGACATGTCTGACCCATGGGAAGCCAACATGCAATAGAAAAGGTTTAATAAATACATATTCTGTCAATGAGAATCAAAAAACAAAAAACGAGAGAAAAGAAGAGAAAACGGAATGATACCTATGTAGCCAGTCTCTGTAGGACTTTCAGGGAAAGGACAGCCCTCCTATATCTAACACAAGAAGTCAGTTGCCTACTAATTTGCATTAAGTATAAAATTTAAAAAATGTATAAATGGCTACTAGGACCAGAGAGAGAGAGGCCAGAGAATAGGAATATGGTCTATGTTTTACTGATGATGTGATTATCCAGAGATGACCCAAAACTCCAGTGGCTACACCAGATAATGCTGTCCATGAGAAGGCGGTCTGAGGGTGAGAGGAATCTTCCCCTTTCCCCTGAAATTTCACTGAAAGATCAACTCACAATTAAGGAAGTTTAATAAGATAAAGGTTTATTTACCATGGACATGGGGAGAATCAGAGTAATTACTCAATGTCCACTGGCATCCAGATATTTTTATACCTACTTTTTAGAGGGGCAGGGAAGATGAGCACTATGGGTAATTCTGTTTAGGAGCAATAAATGGTTGTTAGGGAGGATGAATGGATGGGGAACCAGATATAAATGATTCTCTTAGCAAATTAAATTAACCTGAAAAATAGGTATTATATTTTAAATTATTTGGGCCAGGTCTGGTTGCATTTTTTATCTTTTTTTCTGCAATATACTGAGATAACAGAGAAGGGAAGGGAAGTCAATTGTTCTTTTGATCTGTCAGTCCAGTTTATGCAGATAGAGGGAAAACCCCTTCCAATGGTCTTTGATCTCAAAGGGCCTGTAACTCAAAGGTATACTCCTTATACCAAAGAGTCATATTTTGGGGTGAAATTTCTTGAACTCCTTCAGCTGAAAGGATCTTCAGAGAATATCATGTTTAGTTCTAGCTTGCTTACTTGGCAAAAAGAAAACATACACTTTTGGTTGCCCTGGGAGTGATTATGATTTATAAGCAATGATGAGAGTTAAAATTCTGTACCCTTATGCTAAAATTTATAAGGTTCTCTTTCTAGGTTGCTGTTCCCAGAGATACTCTACTTGGACACCCCCTCCAGTGCAAGGATCCCAGAAACACCATGAGGAGCTTTTATAGGGACTGTTTGGATAGAAGTTTTTCTATTCCCACACTGAAACCCAAATTCTGAAGAGCATGGGAAGAGCATTCTTCCAGCATGGGAAGTCAAGCCCGGAGAGTACTACAGAAGACAAGTACAGATTCCTCAAATGTACTACAAAAGCACTGGGCTCAGAGTTATGATAACTGAGTGCCAATCTGCCTTTCATTATAACTGCTTGATTCAGGTTAATTTATTTAACAGTTTGAACTTTAGTCCCTCTTTCTGTAAAACAGGAATACAAATACAGTGCCTACTTAGCAGTTGTTGTAATTAATGAAATAACATATGTACAAAGGATCTAGTGCACAGTAGATCTTTGTATGAGTGACTTGTAGCTGAATTTGTTTCTTACAACTGCTGTGCCTTAAAACTGCTGCCTAACTCTCCCTAAGGGTTCCATGATAGGGATGACACTGCTTTTCAAGTCCTTATCATTTTCAGGGCAATATTTGAAAAATTCTGAACTAATCCTGTAATGGCATACTTTCTTTTTTTCCAACTATCAAAATCCTAGACATAATTAAGGACCCAATTCAAGAGTCAACTTTGTTACAAATCTTTCTCAGATGCCCTTTAGATCTGAACTAGGGACTCGGGGAAGTAATGTTTGAGCTGATATATGAAGGCTGAGTTGGAGTACTCTAGGAAAGGATAGGGGAGAAAATATTCTGGGTAGATGGAGACAGAATATGTAAAGATCTTCAGGCAAAATGTACTGCAGTTTGTTGGAAAAACTGAAATAAAACCAGAAGGCCAGTGAGGCCAAAGCACAGTGAAAGCCAGAAACCTTATAAGTAGGGCATTTGCAAATGGCTATGCAGTTGGTGAACTACACAAAAGTGCCTTGTCAAAAGGGCATGTGAGAACTGAAATCTAGCCTGTGTTCTGCTTGCTAAACTATGTATTCATAGAGCTGTTTTATCCTGGAAGGGGTGCATTTTTCTAATTTATCCACCTGTGTTTTAATTTTCAGAAAGATACACAAAGGCTAGCAGCATCCCTTACAAGGCCATGCATGTTTTAGCTCTTATCTACCACACTATCTGCTCTTGGAACTCTTTCCCTAATTCTCTTCTTTGATCTCCAGCCACACAGGTCTACTGTATCCTTAGGACCTTTACATGCGTTTTGCTTGTGATATTAGGTTTCACTATTATATACCTAACAAAATGCTTGGCACACCTTTGAGGCTTGATGACTGTGTTTCAGTGCTGGGTTCAGGACCCAAGGCTGATTTGGCTCCATCCAACTCTGGACCTGAACCAACTGCAATTGGGTTAGAACCACTCTGGCCTTTAGGCTAGGGAAGCTGGTGCAATGCCCATTTCCAAGTACTGGGAGCAGTGATCCTTGCTATCTGTGTATGGCAAAGGGGGAAGTTTCTTTCCCTGGGGCTTCTAAAATCTTCAGGGATGGAGAGAGTCACAAGAACTTAATAAAAGCAATACTGATTTTGTTCCTAAGAAGGGTTGAAAGCAGTGAGGAATGTGGTTGTTTCAGACTTTCATCTACCTCAAAACTCAGGTGAGCTTTCTCTGAGGACACATTACAATATCTTCAACAAGAGTCTGCCCATCAGCCTAGATTTCTGCAAGAATGATAATCTCCTATTGCAATCAGTTTTTCAACAAATATTTATTAAGCATCTACAAAAATGTATAAGCTAAACATGATCCTTGACTTCACGGAGCTTATTATTTAGTACCATGTTCAGGAACCTCTGTCAGATTATTTTATAGGGAAAATGTGTCATATAAAGGGCCCAAATGCTCACTGTCAATTATATAGCAACCTAAAATGTATAAGGAGAGGATTCCTTGTGGATTCTACCATTTGAGATCTGTGCAACCTTGGTCAAGCTACCTATTCTGATCTTCAATTTTCTTACCTGTAAATGATAATAATAATACCTAAGTTCATAGAGCTGATATGATGATTAAATAAACTATAATATGTAAAAAGTTGTAGCCCAGAGACAAATCAATAGATATTTTTATAAAATACAACATATCCTTTTCTGTTGTGGAAAATGTTTCTTAAAACACAATTTATCTAGAAAATATGCCCATTTTTCAGGACTCAGAACAGTAACCAGAGGAAATGTCATGGCTGTGGGAAATGTTTACTATACAGGTAATCTTCTTGGAATAAAAACTTTTATCTTGGTATCTCCCCGACTGACCCCAGTGACTAGCAAAGTACCCAGGAGTGCGGTAGATAGAGGACTTGCCTTGTTAATTTCTGCACTCTTAGGGTCTAGTACAGTGTCTAGAACATAGTATGCTTATTACATGTATTAACTCATTTCATTCTTATAATAGCCCTCTAAAGAGATGCTATTATTATCTTTGTCATTAGATGAGGAAGCTAAGGCACAAAGAGATTAAGTCAATTGCCCCAAATTACAAGCTAGTTAAATGGTAGAGCTGGAATTTGAACCCAGGCAGACTGGCTCTAGGCCTGCATCCTTAACACCTAACACAACCACACAGGAGGTGCTTACTAGATATTTGTGAATGAATGCAATTGCAAGAAAATGTAAATTATAATCATATAAAGGAAGGATTCCATTACACATGTGTACTTGGTACAATAGCATGTTCCCAAAATGGAATAAAAATCTATTCTTCATAAATTTCATGCATTTTACCAGCATGTCCGGTACATTATAGTTTGAAAAATTAACTCACACTTGAGCTTTAAGAGTTCCTGCTGCTCAGAGCAACTTGCAGTGACCCATTTTGTTGTGTCAATAACCCCTTTGTTGTACCAGTAATCACCTCCTAAATCATTCAATTTATACAGTTAGTTTTTTCACATACTGGCTTTTTCTAAAGCAGGGAGTGCTGGTAAATATCCTTTAGTAGATCCTGTTCCAAACGTCTATAATTCTCCCCCTCCACCCAAACTAGAAGGTTAGAAAGACAATTGGTGCCCTCTTCTGGAGCAGTAGCATACATTGGACCCAACAGAACACATTTCCAAGAAACAATCACATCAACTTTCAAGTCTGGTGATAAGAATGGGGTCTTAATGGGGTTTAATGGGGTTGGCTCCATTAAAAAGTGGGCAAAGGACATGAACAGAAACTTTTCAATAGAAGATAGACTAATGGCCAACAAATATGAATAAATGCTCAACATCTCTAATCATCAGGGAAATGTAAATCAAAACCACAATGAGATATCACTTAACTCCAGTGAGGATGGCTTTTATCAAAAAGTCCCAAAACAACAAATGTTGGCGGGGATGTGGAGAGACAGGAACACTCTTACACTATTGGTGGGACTGCAAACTATTACAACTGCTATGGAAAGTAGTATGGAGATGCCTCAAAGAGCTAAAAACAGAACTACTATTTGATCCAGCAATCCCCCTGCTAGGTATTTACACAAAGAAACAAAAGACATTCTATAAAAAAGACATCTGTACTCAAATGTTTATAGCAGCACAATTCACAATTACAAAGATGTGGAAACAACCCAAGTGCCCATCAATGCATGAGAGGATTAATAATATAGGGCATATGTACACTATGAATTACTACTCAGCCATAAGAAATTGTGACCTATCACTGCTTCTATTCAAGATAGTGCTGGAAGGCCTAGACAGAGCAATCAGACAAGAGATGTAAAGGCATCCAAATGCGGGCAGAAGAGGTCAAACTATTGCTCTTTGCTGATGATATGACTTATATGTAGAAACCCACAAAGATTCTGCCATGAAAATACTGGAATTGATAAACAAAGCCAGCAAAGTCTCAGGTTACAAAATCAATGTACAGAAATCAGTAGCATTCCTATACATCAACAACAATCAAACTGAGAACTAAATCAAAGACTCAATACACCTCACAATAGCTACAAAAAAAATAAAATACCTAGGAATATATTTAATTAAGGAGGTAAAAGACCTCTACAGGGAAAACTACAAAACACTGAGGAAGGAAATAGCAGAGGACATAAACGGGGGAAACCATACCATGCTCATGGGTCAGCAGAATCAACATTGTTAAAATGTCTATTAAACCCAAAGTGATCTACAATTCAATGCAATCCCTATTTAAATATGAAAATCATTTTTCACAGATCTAGGAAAAATAATTCAATGCTTTGTATGAAACCAGAGAAAACCCCATTTATCAAAAGGAATCATAAGCAAAAAGAACAAATTGAGAGCCATGAATTTATCAGACTTCAAGCTATACTACAAGGCTATGGTCACTAAAACATCATGGTACTGACACAAGAATAGAGACATAGACCAATGGAACAGAACTGATAACCCAGATATAAAACCATCCTCATATAGGCATCTAATCTTTGACAAAGCAGACAAAAACATACACTGGGGAAAATAATCCTTATTCAATAAATGGTGCTGGGAAAACTGGATAGGCAAGTGTAGAAGACTGAAACATGACCCATACCTTTCACCTCTCACAAAAATCAACTCACGCTGGATAACATATTTAAATCTAAGGCATGAAACTATAAGAATGCTAGAAGAAAATGTTGCAAAAATTCTTATAGACATAAGCATAGGCAAAGATATTTATGAAGAAGACCCCAAAGACAATCAAAGCAACAATAATAATAAATAAATGGGTCCTGATCAAATTAAAAAGCTTCTGCACATCCAAGCAATGTATCATGAGACAAAACAGACAACCTACAGAATGGGAGAAAATATTAACAAGCTATGTATTCGATAAAGGGCTAATAAATAGAATCCACAAAGAACTCAAGCTAATCAGCAAGGACTAAAAACAACCCCATTAAAAAGTGGACAAAAGACATGAAAAGAAACTTTTCAAAAGAAGATAGACAAATGGCCAATAAACAGATGGAAAAAAATGCTCAATGCCACTAATTATAAGGGAAATGTAAATTAAAACCTCAATGAGTTATCACCCTACCCCAGTTAGAATAGCTTTTATTAAAAAGTCCAAAAACAATGGATGCTGTCGTGGATGCAGAGAGAAGGGAACCCTTATACACTGTTGGCAGGACTATAAATTAGTACAACTTCTGTGGAAAATAGTATTTAGATTCCTCAAGGCACTAAAAGTAAACTTATCATGTGATCCAGAAATCCCACTACTTGGTATCTACCCAACAGAAAAGAAGCCATTTTGTCAAATATGCACCTGCACTTGAATGTCTATTGCAGCACAATTCACATTTGTAAAGATGGGGAATCAACCCAAGTGCTCATCAATTCATGAGTGGATTAAAAAAATGTGGTATATGTATACTCTAGAATGCTATTCGGCCATGAAGAAGGATAAATTAAGGCCTTTTGCAGCAATTTGGATGGAACTGGAGACCATTATCCTAAGTGAAGTATCTAAAGAATAGAAAAACAGACATCACACGTACTCACTATTAAACTGGAACTAACTGATGAGCACACATGTGCACAGAAGGAAGTAAAACTCAGTGGAAATTAACAGGTGGTTGAGGGGATGAGGGTTCATTGTACATAACACATACAATGAACACTGTCTGAGTGATGGGCACACTTATAACCCTGACTAAAGCATAACAAAATCAATACATGTAACCAAAAACATTTTTACCCCCATGATATTTTCAAATAAAAAACAAGTTATGTAAATATTCCACTTAAGTATTATTACTTAAGACTATTAAAATACCTCTGAAATATTAGCTGTGCATGGTTACTTCCTTCCAAAATGTACAGTATAGTATAGAAGTGAGGAAAAATAGTACATTTATGGTGAATAAACATGATAGACCATTCCTCAGCCAGGTGATCATGGTTTATGCCCACAGGGATGTCATGTTGGTAGTATGAACCCTTGCCATGGCGCAAGGTCCAATGGCCCCTTACGTCTGTTGTCCTTTTCCCAAAAACGCACAACTCCTGTTTAATCATAAGGAAAAAAGAGAATCATCAATTCAGGGTTATTCTACAAAATTCCTCTCTAATACTCCTCAAAACCCTCAATGTTATCAACAACAAGAAAAGTTTGAGATACCCATAGCAACTAAATGTTGATCCTGGATAGAATCCTGGAACAGAATATATGACAGGAGGTAAACTGTAAATAAATTGAGATAAAATGTGAACTTTAGGTAACAATGTGTCAACATTGGTTTAGTTGTTATGACAAATTCCCCATACTAAGATGTTAAGGATAGGGTAAACTGGATTGGGTATATGAGAACACTTCACTATCTTCACACCTCTTCTGTAATTCTGAAACTCCTCTAGAAGAAGACTTTTACTAAAAATTTACTACTGTGTCATTATAACCAAAATAGTAAATAACTCAAAAGTCCATCAAAAAGTAAAATGTATAAACAAATTTAAGTCTGTGCTTATTATGGAATATTACATTGCATTAAAAATAACAAACTTTTGATGCATGCAAAACTATGGATGCATTTCAAAAATATTTTATTGAAGAAAGAAGCCAGAATGATAAGAGTACATACTTCATGATTTCATTTATATAAAATTCAAGAACAAACAAAGGTAATCTATATGAAATAAAACAAAATAGTAGTTGCTTCTGAGGGGTGGGTATTGAAATAAGGTTGAGAGAAATTTCTGGAGTGTTGGAAACATTCTATATCTCAATTTCAGTAATAGTTGATGAAAGATTAATGTATTTTTATCAAAACTCATGGAATTATAATTTTATAATCTGTGCCTTTCATGGATGTGAATTTTACTTTATGCTTACATTAAAACTTTTAAAATGTACTTGGCTACTGTGGGAAGAAAGACTTGTAGGGAACAAGGTCATTGTCAAGGAGACTATTCAGGAAGTTAGTGCAGAAGTTTGTAGGAGAATTAATGGTGGCTTGACACAAGTGATAGAATATGAGAAAAATATATGGTTTTAGGGATATATTTTGGAGCTGGAGGCAACCAGGACATGCTATTTTATTAGAAGTGGAAAGTGCTTATGGAAAGAACACTGAATGTAAACAGCAAATACATATGTGAGTTTTAGCTTCGCTAATTTTCACTTGTGTGGTCACACATAAATAGCTTAATCTAGCTGGGCCTTTAATATCTCATTTTTTAAGTAAGCTAATTGGACTCATCCTACCTAGCTTGCAGGTTACAGAAAGAATTGAATGAAGTAATGTATGTGGAAGCAGTTTATAAATTTTAATGTATTGCATATATTAAAATTATTATTAAGTACATTATGTAAGGAATGCTTCAATACTGGAAAATATATCATGAGCAATTTAATCAACCACAAGCAGATTAAATATTCTGGCTTAATTAATTTTGAATATGTGGGAAGAAATTGAGGTTGTAGTACTGAGAATATTTTGTTATATGGTGTCTAGTAGAAGAGTCTTCAAAATTCCACACACAGATACTACTGAAACATTATGACACCTCAAACTCAGTATAGTTTGAATCTGCTTGCAAATAAGCACAGAGAGCATTGTTACATCTTCACAAGTTATCCAGGGCTATGCTACTCTAACTCTATGCTCAAAACTCTCATGATAAGTTCAAGATGACAGCCAATCAAATAGCAGTCTACTAAGGTTTCCTAGGCAACTGACACACAGCTAGAGAAATGGATTGCACACAGTTGAGAAAAAGAATTCTGCAGCAATTTCACCTTAATGATACTTTTCAAACACACACACACACACACACACACACACACACACACACAGACACATAGGACCAGTTTAGAAAAAAAAAAAAAACAGAGCAGCAGTAAGGATGAGGATAACAATGAGGCAAAGGGCCCAAATATCCTTTTTAGAATCTATGAATACTATTGTCTTCTAAAATACGATGCAAATAATAATATTGCAAATAGTGATATGACTTGCAAAATGTATTTAACTTCTTAGGAAAGATTTTTGGGATAGCATCCTTGTTTTATCCTCATAGTAAACTTAGAATTGTTTACATTAAATTTGTCCAAAACCCTGATTGGGTGGGTATTCCAAAGCATATATTTATTTCATCATCTGTGGAGTGTAGAACATGCTTAAGACACAGTAGGTGCTCAATAACGACTGATTGCTATGAAAGAGAGAAAGCATTGAATTTGCTGATGTTATCATGGCTCTGTTCTGTCCTCTACTCAAGGCACATTCATGAGTAGCACAGTGGGAGACCAGCATGTATCAGTATTAGAAGGCAAAGCAGTATTTCTCAGCCATTTTCCCTTTTCTAATTTCTCTCCACTGTCTGCATATCTAGGATGCAATCATTATGTCTAGCTAAGGTCTAAGTAGACAAAATGAATCCCTTCCTCCCACCTTGATATTCCAGTATGTGGCTTTAGCACTTTAAGAAGAGGTGGACCCGAGTAATGAATTCATTTAACAAACATTCGTTAAGTACTTACTACGTGCCAGGTACTAGAAATGCTGAGTGGTATCCTAACTAATTTTGAACAAATACCTAACACCTAAAAATTCATTGACAATTGGGCCTATCCAAATATAACAGATTTTATAGCTGGAAAAGAACTGTGTTGGCAGGTGGCCAGATTCAGGATTTCAAGTTTATGTGTAAGTATAATACAGTGCCATCTCATTAGCAGCCGCCACAATAGATTAGAAGCTAAGTGATGCAGAAAACAAGTGAGACATATGCATTTTCTTTATCACTAGCCAGGCTTTAACTCTAAATCCTACCTATTTGACCTTGTATCCTGGTATACCACAGGTGTGCCTCGAGAATATCTAAAACCAGCCCGAATTACTTTCAAATGTAGACTAGAGGATAGTTGAAGTCCCCAGAATATAAGTGTCATTAGGTGGAGTTCATATCTGCTTGTTTACCTCTATGTCCTGAGTGCCTAGCATTGAAGCAGAGCTTGATAAAGTTTTGCTGGGTGAGGGAATGAGGATGAGTTGCTTCCTGCCTCTTTCTCCCACAATCTCATTTTAGGAGCCCATGGGAGTAGGGGAGGGAGGAATCTGAGAAAAAGCCCTGACCTCCAAGAGGGGATTAGATAAATTCACTGAGAATCAGGAGTCATTTATTGTAATTCCTTCACTGAATAGACACAAATAATGATTTCCAGAAAAGGGTAATGTTTGCTGAAGGTCATATGTCTAGTCAGAGGGAGCATTTCTAAGTGTATTCCATCTTCCTACTGCACCACAGTGTGATTGGAAGGAATTAATGGACTGATTGTTGGATGATGAAACTCAGTGCAGCCCCCTTGAAAGTAAACGTAGCTGATCTTTTAGAAGGCACAATCTGGACCACTGAGAGTAAACATCTGCGTTGTATGATAATATAACTGAAAAAAAAAACACTCATTCTTAGGATTTTTAAATCACACTACATTTCCAGATGGTCTGTTGGTCCCATGTTTGAAAGTTTTCTATATATGAAAATGTAGGGGAAAATATCTAGAGTGATCCAGATCACTCTGTCAGAGTGTCAGTACTGTCAGAGATCTGTGGGTAGTAGAACTTTTGGTCATCACAGAATTATCGAACAATGAAGTTGATTCTATGACCATATTCCACAACATATTCACTACTTGTATTAGGTCTAAGATAAATATGTGAATATACATCCTTATGCTGAGTTTTGTATAAGTATAATACAGTACCTGGTATATAGTAGGTGTCTGATACATTTTTAGAATGCTTTATATATAATTAGGTAGATATACAAATATTTATGCACATATACAAACACACTGTTTATGATTGATGGTGTTTCCTTCAGAGGTTTGGGTTTTTATGAAACTTCAAATCTTTTCTGTGGTTTTATGCCTGCATCGAACAATATCTCAAGCTGAATACTCTGAAAAGGAAAACAAGACTGCGGATGAAAAGGAAGGCAGGGCTGCTTCCCTTCCAAGTATAGCTCACCAACGCAAAAATCACCAAAGTAATTTTAGCCTTGATTATTGTCTTTAAACCGTCAAAATATTCAATTCCAAATACATTCTATTTCCCCCTGTTTGAAGGTAGCCAGAGATAGAGGAAAAAAGATAGAAAGAAATACTTTCCCAAACAGCTATTCTTAGATGATTCTCTCAGGTGGTTAATCACCAGGATTAATTAGCAAGCAGCTACTGTGAGAACTTGATCTTTTTCCTTGATTCTTAGTCTTACATCACCAGGTACTTTCTAAAATCAGCCTGAGCATGTCCATAAATTAAGTATTGAAGCCTGCCCCTGAGGAAGGGATGCTCACAGGTACCCGTCCTGACGGTAGGAGTCGCGCTCTGTGTGCTGAGTGAGGCGCTGACTCGAAAAATACATTTGTTTCCACCCACACCTCTCCCACTGACAAATGCTGCGCCTCTCAGGGCCAGAATTCTTTAATTCTATTCCAACAAATAGATTTACTAAAAAAAAAAGAAAAAAGAAAGAAAGAAAGAAATGAAAGAAAGGAAAGAAAAAAGAAAGGAGGAAAATAAAAAGAAACAGGCTATCAGAGATGTAACACCTGCCTGAAATTGAATATCTAATTGATTTACACCCTCCACCCCAAAATAGTACTTTCTAAAGTAGCCAAGTGTTGCTTAAAACCAGGGCACGTGTCTAAATGGACGCATATAGTTAAACACATCTGTTCACGGGGCTGGTAGACTAGGCACTATGAAAACACTTGCTGGAATGGAATAAAATATCCATTCTTTTATAACTCCAAATGCTCAGCTGGTTAAGAATACCACCTACTTTCTGCCACCCCAATCTGGAGCATCATATTCAAGAAACTTGCCTAGACTTTCAACACATACCAATTAGATACCTAAGTTGGTATTAAACACCACCATGGTTTATTTTTTGTTGTCTTTTTTAGAGGCAGGATCTTGCTATACTGCCCAGGCTGGAGTGCAGTGGCTCTTTGCAGGCATGATCATACTGCACCACTGCCTGAAACTCGAGGGCTCAAGTGATCCCCATGTCTCAGTCTCCCGAGTAGCTAACACTACAGGTCTGGGGGCATCATTTGTTTCTTAACAAACATTTTGAAGACTGTGCTGGAGCTGTGTGGAGGGGGTGAAGGAATGAGGGATGTGGCAGGCACTACCAAATAAATATGACCCATTTCTTATATCATGCATCTTACAGTCAAGTAAGTTCATTATTTTTATGTAATATTATTAATTTATATACTCATGATTTTGTACAGGATAACTTTACATTGGATATAAAAAATACAGAGCCCGGATATACATTCTTACATGATTTTTGAAAACCCTGAATAATTAACATCAAATTTCAAAAAAAAAATGGAGAACTGAAAGACAAACTAAGAGATAATATTCACATCACCTAACTAAGAAGAAATAGACAGTGAGTACATGAGTACAAGGAACTGTGCGAGTCACTCTGTGAGAGCGTTTGTTTTCCCGTTATTTCTTCCTCTGACTTGCTTATCTGTAATTGTCATCCGGATTAGAAACTTGGATATTTTTGGGATCACAGAGAGTCAACCTGAATCACAGTCTCCATGAAGAATGGAAGAACAGTCAGAGGGCTTCCAGGGAAAGAACACAAAGTCATTTAAAAAGCAAGATCTGTTGGCAAGTTTTATTCCTTTTTTGAAGCGTCGGGAATGATGGTTCTGGGGTAGCTCTCAATAAAATAGATTCAATACGTGTTATACATGTACTTAGATACTCACAGTGCTTTGCATTCATCATATAATATTTTCGCATGGTCACAAATGTTTTGTAAATCATAAAATGCTATAGAAGATTTTTCACATATATTAACTCATTATGTCCTCACAATAAAACTGTGACGTAGGACAGGTATTATTATCCCATTGTTACAGGTGAAGAAAATCTAGGCCCAGAAAAATCAATAGTCAGTTGACATGCTCAAGGTCATATAGTTAGGCAATGACAAATTATGGGACAAGAACTCCAGTCTCAAGAATTATTCTCCAATGACAGCAGCAGGAGGGAGGTCTGTAGAGAGTGATTCCTGGCAAAATAGAGAGAAGCCTGTTGTTAAACTCAGCTCTGCAAACAATTTGCAATTTTATTTTGCAATCAGGATCTTTGATAACATCTTCAAATCATTTGTCATTGCAATCAGATCTAAAAATAGAACTGATAACAATTCAGGTTTAGATTGCAAGATGATACCAATTAGGAAAATAACCCAAACCAAGTCCTAGATCCAAGAGAAAATACTTCAAAATAGTTTATTTCTGATCCTTTATTACCACTTTGAAATTCCTAAAAAAAGGTTATCAAGAAGAAAAAACTTAAAATTGTCAAGAAAACTTGCTGGATCTAGGGGTAAAAGAAAACATGCCAGCAATTTGGCAATATACAATTGGCACCATGCAAGCAAGTTTAGATTTACTTCAACTTAATAAAAACAATTTGTTTCCTGTTGATAATTTTAAAATTTTATTTCAATGGAGGGTTATTGATCACTCATTGAGAATATGCTTGATTAAATATTTATTTTCATAACTTCGTTATTTTTATTTTTATTTCATAATTTCATGTTATTTTTATTTTTATTTCTATGTGGTTAGAACCAATTATTTCAGCCTTCAGTTTTTGAAAGTGGCATAATAAAATTTTCTGAAAGTGTCACATCTATATAGGTGCATTTTATCGTGAGGGTGCTTATCCTTTTGTAGAATGTCCTGGAAGGGAAATGAGAGGTTTTGGGGGAGTTTGGGGAGAGAAGGGTTCTTGCCCCTTTATTTTAACCAAGAGGAAATGAGCAAAGGATATTGTTTCACTAGGGTAACTTTGCACAGCAAGTAGCTGAGCCAGGGCTAGAACTCAGAACTCTTCACTCAAAATATGAGCTTCCCTGTCATTGGATCATACACTTTCAAATAGTCATCTGTCTCTTATATTAGTATATCATGGCTTACCAGACCATCAAGATAGTTGTCAACATTTAGTCTTACATGTTAGAGGAAGAAGGCCAGAATACTTTATGTAACAACCTCATTTTGTTGCACCAGTGGAATTTCAAATATCATCTGAAGCCACAATCAGATTAGATCCGGAGATAGCAAAAACTTAGCTCTGAGGCACATATTTTGCAATTCTCTTGAATAAGGAAGTTTGTATCCAAATTTCAAGTGTCAGACACGTTGCTAATTCTGATTTTAGCACATCTCTGACAGAGGGAGTATAATAATTCTGGTAGATGCTTTGAACTCATATGTTGCATGATTTTCCTTGGCATCTTCGGATTTGCAAAAGTCTTAGTATTCAGGGCTTTTGACCTTGTTTTTGACCTATTTTTAAAAGACATTTTGAGCCTTCATTTATATTCTTAAATATATGTGTTTATCTATATGTCTATGGACATATCTAATCTACATCTACATCTATATATCTGAATCTGTATTATGTAATAATACAGATCTATATACATATATACACAGCTATTATATATAGATATATAAATATAGATATCTAGATATAGTTCTATATCTGTAGATATATACATCTGTATACTTATAGAGATGTATAAGGGCACAGTATGTGGATGTGAGACACTGGAAGCAAATATCTTGAATTAAATAGCTTCCATCTCTCAAAGAATACCTCAAACACTAAATCCCTCTAAAACATCCGTTCTACACATGAAAATTGTTGCTGCCTCCCTTGAACCTCACAACATTTTATTCTTCCCAGGAAACTTTTCTCAATCAACCTTGGGATAATAATGAGAGCTCACAAGAGTTGATGTGCCAAATGGTACCTAATGAGCTCAATCTCCAACTCAAGTTTGAGAAGTTACTATTATTATCTTCATTTTAAAGAGAGGATAACAAGACAGAGAAGTTGAAACAGTGAAGATCAAATACAAAAAAAAAAGAGAGAGAGAGGAGATATCTGAAATAAAGTCTGTCTGACTCCAATGCCTCATGTTTAGTTTAGTCTCATTTATTCATTAAGTTCACAATATTTACGGATGCTTGCTTCAGCTAGTAAGAGATACATTCACATAGCAGGCATTCTAACATGAAGCCAACCCCAGGGGCCTTGACTTCATCTATAGCATGAGTTAAAACTCAACCAGAAACTCAGGCAGTTATTGATTAAAAGGATTATTATGTCTTTTGGGGAGTGCCTCCAGCAGCTAATAAAGTGAAACACTAAATCTCAGAAAGAAGAGTTACAGAGTATGTGTCCCTAAATCTGCATATAACCCTCAACCAACTGTCTGGCTAACCATTAACTATGCATGTGTGGAGGAGAATCCAAGCTTACCAAGTAGGATAAATGAACTGAACAGAGATTTCAGAGATAGTGGGCAGTGTTTAGAATTTGAGTACAGTAACCTGATTTTAAAAAAATTAATCATTCTTGAGAATAGAGAGCATAATAGAATCCACAGTCTCCATTACAAATTATTGACAATATCTGGGATATAATCCAAAGTACAACATATAAATAAATTGGAAAACTTGTTCCATATTTAAGACAAAGGACAATTAATGGAGATAGAGCTTAGATGACCCAGAATTTGGAATTAGCAAACATTTTAAATTAGCTATTATAACTATAGATGTAAATGAAAATAAGATTATAAAAAATAAAAGACAGCAAATTTCATCAGAAAAATAGAAACTATAAAAAGAATTAAATGATAATTCAAGGAATGAAAAATACAATATTGTAATTACATAATGCACTGAATATATTTAACAGTAGTTTTGAGATGACAGAAGAAAAAGCCAGTTAAGATATATCAATAGATATTATTCAAGCTAAAAAACAGAAGAAAAAAATATAGAAAAATGCTGAGCAAGAGCTCAGAGATTTGTGAAGCAATACCAAAAGGTCTAACATATGCGTAATTGGAGTACTAGAGGGGTAGAAGTGAGAGAATAAAGCAAGAAAAATATTTATCAAATTCGATGAAAGGCAGAAATTAAGTTCTTTAAAAGCTCAGGAAACTCCAAGAAGTATAAATACAAAGAAAACTACACTTGTCATATCCTATTCAAATTACTGAAAAACAAAGATGAAAAAAATATTTAAAGCAGCTAGAGAAAAATGACACATATATACAAGAGAAGAATAATACAAATTATTGCTAAAAATGGTGTTCAGAAAACAGGAATAATATATTTAAAGTGCTAGAGAAGGAAAAATCTTTTACCCAGAAATTTATATCTATGAAAAATATCACCACGGAATCAACATGAAATAAAATAATTTTCAGATAAGTGAAACTGCATATGTTACTTGCAGACAGGCACAAGCAGTAATGAAGGAAGTTCTGGCTAAAAGGAAATGGTCCCAGATGGAACTTGGATCTTAAGAAAACAATAAAGATCACTGTGAGTGATAAATATAAAAATATAAAACACTATATTTTATATTTCTCCTAATTTCTTAAAATTCAGATAACTGTTTAAGTCAAAGATACAACATTGCATTGTTGTGTTTATAGAATATGTAGACATGATACATAAGACAACTATATCATAAAAATGGAAAAAAATAACCTTATATGATACATGGAACTTATATTTTACATGAACTAGTACAATGCCACCTTTAATTAGATTGTGAAATTTTAAAAATATATATTGTAATCTCTGGAGGAACCATTAAAATAATATTAATATTATAAAGAGGAATACCTAAAACCCAGTATAGAAACTGATATAAAAATAAACCAAAAGAAAGGCAAGAAAGGAGAGACAGAGGGGAAAATAAAGGATAGAACACACAGAAGGAAATAGCAAAATAGCAGACTTTTTAAAAAAATAATTAATTTTTTTATTTCAGCATATTATGGGGGTACAAATATTATGGTTATGTATATTGCCCATGCCCCCCTCCCCCCTCGAGGCAGAGCTTCAAGCATGACCATCCCCCAAACGTTGCACATCTCATTATGTTTGTATATACCATCCCCTCCTCCCCCTCCCACCTGCCCAACACCCAATAAATGTTATTCCTATATGTCCACTTAGGTGTTGATCTGTTAATACCAATTTGCTGGTGAGTACATGTGGTGCTTATTTTTCCATTCTTGAGATACTTCACTTAGTAGAATGGGTTCCAGCTGTATCCAGGAAAATACAAGAGGTGCTATATCA
>CAUYPO010030387.1:0-82299 GCA_963574435.1 Cheirogaleus major | reverse complement strand
CCCCCGCCACCCTCTCTTTCTTTCTTTCTTTCTTTCTTTCTTTCTTTCTTTCTTTCTTTCTTTCTTTCTTTCTTTCTTTCTTTCTTTCTTTCTTTCTTTCTTTCTTCCTTTCCTTTCCTTTCCTTTCCTTTCCTTTCCTTTTTTCTTTTCTTTTCTTTTTTTCTTTTTTTCTTTCAACAGAGTCTCACTCTGTTGCCGGGGCTAGAGTGCCGTGGCGTCAGCCTAGCTCACAGCAACCTCAAACCCCTGGGCTCAAGCGATCCTCCTGCCTCAGCCTCCCAAGTAGCTGGGACTACAGGCATGCGCCACCATGCCCGGCTCATTTTTTCTATATATTTTTAGTTGTCCAGCTAATTTCTTTCTATTTTTTTTAGTAGAGACGGGGTCTCCCTCTTGCTCAGGCTGGTCTCGAACTCCTGACCTTGAGTGATCCTCCCGCCTCGGCCTCCCAGAGTGCTAGGATTACAGGCGTGAGTCACTGCGCCTGGCCTGCTTTCTTTCATTTTCCGTGATCACTTCGCCTGCACCTGCTGCTCCCCTCCCTCCGGAGCTGCTGCCACTCAGAGGTCAGGTGCCCTGAATCCCCACTCCCAGCGTCCCATGGCTCTCACCTGGGGGCAGGCACCAGGCCCTCCGTTCTGCAGCTGGAGGGCGGGACGGGCCATCAAGCTGCAGCCCCAGAGGGTCCCTTGGTGCTGCCCTCCGACCCCCACGCTGCACCTTCCGCCTGATGATTTGGTTGTGTCTGTTCCCCTGCAGCTCTGTCCAGCTCCCGAGCCCCGGCATGGTGGGGGACGGCAGGCCCAGCCCCCAGGGAACCTGGGAGGAGGCAGCGGATGCCACTTCAGCTCCACGGCCAAAAATGTGAGGCCATTCTCTGCACGTTCCCAAGTTCCTGTGCGGATGTGGGTCAGGATTGAGGGGGTGGGGGGATGCCTTGGGGGAGGCTCTGGGGGGCCGTCTCTGCAGGACCCACCACGCTGTCCAGCCCTGCCCAAGGAGAGGTCCCTCTCCGCGAGTGGACATCCCCCCGTGGCCTGGTCCCGTCTCCTGCCTGTCAAAACGGAATGAGCGTGGTCCTTGCCGACTTCCTGGGCCACCTAAGAGCCTCCGATGGCCGATGGACAAGCAGGTGACCCGCGGCCGTCCCACCAGAACCACAACCCAGGTCCCCTTCACGGCCCCCCTGGCACTTCTCAAAGTGACCCCCCCATCCGGGCTGCTTCCTCCCAGGAAACGCTAAAGCAAACCTTCTCTCCCGGATCAGCACCGGGATAAAATCATCGCACCTGCACCTGCACCGGCGCCTTGAGGAGCCACCCCTGCCAGTCCAGAGCGAGCCTCCTGGGGCCTCGGCTCTGCCCCTCCATGACTCCGGCGTCCCTGTCTGTGCTGCCGGGCCCGGGGCCGCTCTGACTGTCCCGGGGTCACCAACGGGGCTCCCTCGGCTCCGGCCCCCCACCTGCCACCCTTCTCTGAGGGTGCCACCCTTCCGTGTCATCTCCCGAGACCTGGGTCCTAGCCCCCTGTGTGGCCACCTCGGCGGTGAGGGTCCCCAACCCTCCAGGGCCAGGAAGGCCATGAAGAATGTCACAGGACAGGTCCCTTCCAAGCCCCTGGCACCCAGATGCTCCCACTGTGAGACCCCCACGCCCCCCCATCTGCAAGTCCTGGGTCTGGTGAGGGGTGAGCCCAACTGGTCTCGGGACAGTGGAGTCAGGCCTGCAGCCACCGCGAGGCCATGCTGGGGACCGGGCTCCTACGTGGCATCTCCTCTGCTCCCCGGGGCCCGGTTTCTCCGGAGACAGCTGCCGGAGCTGTCGCCAAGCAGAACCGGCTGTCGCGGTCCCCAGGGCTGGGTGCCAAGGAAGCAGCCAGGTGGCCAGGAGCCGGGCGGTGCGAGAGGTGTGGCTTCGAGGCGTCTGAGCTGCTGCCACCACAGCAGCGTCTGCCGGGACGGGGTCCTGGGCTGGGTCAGACCGGCTGGTCAGGACGTGCCCCTCGGTCCAGGCGGGCGGGGTCCTGCTGCTGCCCCCTTCTCCGACCCACAGCGCTGAGGAAGGGGAGCAGGACGGCTCCGCCCCAGCGCAGGGGAGGTGGGTGTGCGCGCCTGGCCACGGTGCCCACGTCCCTCCCGACACCACAGCAGCGGGGACAGAGGTGGGGCCGCTGCAGAGCGAGCACCGCCACCCAGGCTGCCACGACCTTCCAGCCTCTGCAGGCTGCCGCAGCCAGGCACCCACCTGGGGTCTCGGGACCACCCAGAGTCCCCTCTGGGCCAGGCCCGAGCCCCCAGCCAACACCTTCCGGGCCACAGGAAGCCCCTCACGGGCCCCTCAAGGCGACCCTGCTGAGCCACATGGGCCGCTGCGCCC
The DNA here is from genome assembly GCA_963574435.1 of Cheirogaleus major. Taxonomy (NCBI): domain Eukaryota; kingdom Metazoa; phylum Chordata; class Mammalia; order Primates; family Cheirogaleidae; genus Cheirogaleus; species Cheirogaleus major. The sequence goes on along the minus strand of CAUYPO010030387.1, from coordinate 79,924 downwards.
CCACCTCTGCGTGGGCCCCGTGCTGTCTGAAGCCCCCATGGCTCCCCTGACCCCCTTCTCTCCCCTGCACAGCATTCGGGTCCCAGGCGCTCGGGGGACACAGAGACCCTGCTGGGTCCCCTCAGCCTCCCCAGCCCCCCACTGGGAGCAGGTGTAAAGGCCGGGAGCACCCTGGCCGGCGCCATACTCGAGTGTTGAGCCCCACACCTGCCGCCCACCAGACCCGGGGAAGGCCAGGCACCCGCTCTGGTGCCCCAGACCTGTCACCCAGGAGGAACAAGAGAAGGGGCAGGCGCGGAGGCAGCAGGGGAGACCCCAGAGCTTCGTGCTGGTGCAGGACATGGTGGCTCCTGAGTGGCCACAGAGGGGGTCCGGGCGCCCCCGTGGTGGGGACCCAGCCGGCCAGCCACAAAGGGCAGACAGGAGTGGCTGGGGCCCAGCTCAGCAGTGGTCTGGGGGCTGCGCTGTCCCTATAGCCGGGAGCCCAGCACCGGCCGACGTGCCAGTGAGCCACTGTCCCTCAGTGGGACCAAGCAGGCCCGCCCACCCCCAGGAAGGAAGGAGGCTTTGTCGGGGGCGGGGCAGCCCTGGGGCCACAGCACAGCGGGGCAGGACTAAGTCCAGGCAGGTGCGAGCTCTGGGGGTGGGAGGTGTCAGGCTGCTGCAGGGCCTGGGCTCCAGTCCCCGATTGTCACGACCAAATCAGAGCGGGGCAGCGGCACCAGAGATGGAGACAAGCCCTGCCGTCCCCTGGGGTGACAGTCAGGCATGGAACATGCTGGTGCCTGGACCTCTTTCGTGTGGCCATCAACAAACAGGAGCTGGCCACAGCCAGACATGTGGACAGCCCTGTCCCCACCCCTGCCAAGCATGAGATCACCTGACCAGGCCAGGCCTGACTGGGGTAAGGCCGAGAGCTGGGACGTTGGACAGCACGCTTGGAGGGAGGGGCAGGCCTGCACACACATGTACACATGTGCAGGCAACTGTGGAGGCCCCAGCTCTTCCCGTGCACGCTCAGAGCTCCGAAGAGCAGGAACGGAGGCCAGGCTATGTCCTGTGAGTCCCCCGAGTCCCTAAGCCAGTCCAGCCCCCACGAGCTTACAGGGGATTTCCCAGAATCTGGGAACACGCTGGCATGGCCAGGCAGGTGCAGGCCTGTGGGGCACGTCTGCAGAAGGGCTGGGAGCAGCCACCCAGCCCCACCTGCCTGCTCTGCTCACCCCACGCCTGATGGGCTCCCCTGAGCCTCAAGACAGCCCCCCAAGGTCCTCTGCCAAGGGCCCCTCGTTCACTTGCTAATACTATTTTCCATCTTTTACCTCTCAGGGCTGCAGCTTGGAATCATTTCTTCTGACTTAATCTTCTAGTTCACCAATTCTCTCTTCAGCCGTGTCTAACAGCGGCCGCTAAATTACTCCTTGAGATTTCGGTTTGGGATCTGTAGTTTCTCAGTTCTAGAAGTTCTACTTTGTGCTTTCCCAAGTCTGCTGGGTAACTTTAATGTTTCTGATTGAACTATCAGCATTTCCAAGCCTGTCTTCTTTGAGCACAGCAACTGGTTTCATGACCCAGGTCTAAGAATCCCAGTGTGCATATCTGGCGCCTCTGTGGGTGCTTCTCGTGGCTCTTGCTCATGGTGCCAGGTTTCCCTGTGTGCTTGTTTTGTTGGACAGCGGTCTGCACACCGACCTTGAAAAATCATTCATGGGGCGTATGGAGGTCTAGGACAAAGGTGATTTGCATTTGTTTCTGCCAGGCACCAGGATCCCAAGTTAGATAAACACCCTTTAAAAGGAAACTCAAAGGCTGGGGTCTTTGTGGCCAACCTGGTGGGCTGCATGTCCACAGGCGTCACTGTGCACCCCAAGACTCCCCAGGGGTAGACTTGCCCCTGAACCAACCGGCCAACCTCTGAGGCACGAGGCAGGAAGGGGGCTCAACTCCCCGCCCCCACCTTTGGCCTCAGGACGGAGGAGCTGCTGGGAGGACCGGGCAGGAGCTGGAGAGACCGCTGCCTGCGTGAGCTGCACCCGAGCGACCTCCCACAGTCACGGCAGCCACAGCCACGGGACCCACAGCAGCCACGGCTACGGCCCCCACGCCCAGAACGAACTCCGCAGCGACCAGCAGGCCCGTTTGCCCAGCAAAGCTCACAGACCGGCCTCACTCTCAGAAGGGCTTTTTCCTTTTTTTCCCTACAGATTTGGCTCCTCTACTTGGTGGGCCCTGCCCCTCACAGGGCTGGGGGTGGGAGCCCCCAAACCACAGTCCAGCTTGCCCGGGTAGCAAGATGCAGGAGGAGCCCTGCTTCCCGCTTCCACTCCCTCGAATCCTGATTCCTTAAACCTTGACAGCCCGTCGTTGCTACGAACTTTTAAACTATTTTATAAAGCCTCTTCTAGCTGTTTTTAAGTAGGGCCTGGCGCTCCCCTTGCCTGGCCATGCCCAGGAAGGATTGGAGCCAGCCCTTCCACCCTAGGGACACCCAGGCACCTGCAGGGCCCTGGCTCACAGGACCCCCCACCGCCGCCGCCCCGCACATGCCCCGCCTTCCCTCGCCTGTCTCTGCACGGCGCTGCCCGACCAGGCTCCGAGCAAGAAAGGAACAGCACCCAAAGAACAAGGGAGGCCAAAACATTTAAGTTATTAAATCAAATATACAGAGTGATTCATTTAATATGTACATATTTACAAAAATGCACTTTCACGCGGAGGGTGGCCGGGACCCGCAGGTGGGCAGCGCCTGGCGCCCACGACGGGCGCTGACGGTTGTGGGGGAGGGTCTGTGAAGGCACTTGTCGCGAGCTCCAACGCTGCCGCCGTCCCGCGAGGGGAGAACCGCGCAGTCGGGAAGGGCACTTCTGAAAGCACAGTGGACAGATCTCTGGAGCGGGCGCTCTGGGCAGGCAGCGAGGACGGCGGCCGGACGGGACTGGCGGCAAGAGCGAGGGTCTGTCCGCTGGCCGTGGGCCACGCCAAAGGCCTCAAGCCCCCCCGACAACCGCAGGAGCCACCACAGTCACGGGCCACGCCGGTGACCACGCCACGTCCACACCCAAGGCTGTGCCGACCACCATAGGTCTCACCTACAGCCACGGGTCCCATGACAGCCTCAGGGCACGCTGCCAGCCACGGGTCTCACCAGCTCTGTGGCCTGCAGCCACCGAGAAGCCCAAGTGAGGAATAAGAAGGAAGATTCTGTAAACAGTGCACAACCTCTGGTAGCAAACGTTATACATTTGGTGAGAACTGACACCCTTACTCTCTCCTGCCACACGGCAAGCGCGACGCACGGAAACTTTACAAAAATAGCGACTATCCGAGAATACTCCATTGTTTTCCGCCTGACAGTTACTGAATAATTTATACAAGGTTAAAGAAATGTAGAAAATAAACATTTTTTTGGTTTTTGGTGTTTTTTACACAAAATAAAGAAACTATGCACACGGCCTTGGCCTCCAGGTCCGGCAGGTGGCGTGGCGCCCGGCCGGCCGGCTGCCCTACTCCTTGCTGGCGTAGCGCGCGTCGCGGGCGCCCCTGACCGCGCGGTTGTCCACTTTGGGGCCCGCGGCCCAGAGCGCCGGCCTGCCCAGCGGCGAGCGGCTGGGGTCTTTGGTGAGCCTGTGCGGGAGGAACTTCTCCGCCTCCAGGGAGTCCTCCTCGCCACGGCACAAGTCCTCGTCCTCTTCGTCCCCCCCGCTGCCTGCGTGGCCGGCCGGCCCGGGCAGCGCCTCGTCCGCCCTGCGTGGCGGCGGCGTGAAGTTCTTGCACTGGTAGAGCACGTCCTTGTGGCCCCCGCCGCCCCCGGGGCCGCCCGGCCGCTCGATGGGGTTGCGGATGGGGTTGAGCGGGGCCCACTGGTTGTTGGCGCTCTCCTCCCGCGGCAGCCGGCTCCTCTCCCGCTCTTTCCTGCGCTTGCGCGTCCACCACACGCAGATGGCCACGCACGCCAGCCACAGCACGCTGAAGGTGCCGCACAGCACGGGCACCAGCAGACCTGGGACAGGCCAGCGAGGGCTGCTCGGGCGCCAGCCACACACCTGGCCACACCCTGCAGGTCCCAGCTTGTGGGGAGGGTCCCAGGCAGGAGGGAGGGGGACGGGCGCTGGGGGTGTCCCTGCCCCCCAGCTGGCCAGCAGGTCTGCACCCCCAGGCTGGGCACTCACCCTCAGGGACCACGCCTGCCCACAGGTTCCCACAGCGGGCTTCCCCGGCACCCACTTACCCGTGGCGGAGCCGCCCACGACGACCGTTTCCACCTTGACCTCAGTGACGGCCAGAAGCAGCGAGCTGTTGCCCCGCTGGGTGATGGCGGCCACGATGGCGTGGGCCGCATCCTGGATCAGGCTGCTGTCCGGCAGGTCCCACGGCGGGCTGAAGGACTGAGGCAGAGGACAGCGCTGGGGCCGGCCGGAGCTCGGCTAGGCGCGTGGCAGAGCCCAGGGTCCCAAGGGCGGCTCAGGAGGAGGGTCCGGGGCTTCCCCACTGGGCAGCCAGGGCAGGCGAGTGCGGCCGGGCCCTGCAGTCAGCCCCCCGCCCCACACCCACCCGGCTGGGCATGCCCAAGACCACCCAACAGCACCCCAGTGCCGCAGCCACCGGGGAACGGCGCGTGGCCCGGCTGGCCTGGGGTCTCTTCTCACTTGTCCCTCCCCTGCGGCTGCCCCCCACCGAGAGCCACCAATGCCCAGGCGCCTTGCCACAGCCTGTGCCACCCCTGCGCCTGCCACGGTGCTACAGCCACATCCACTGCCCTGCACCCACTGTCACCTGACCCCCGCCTGCGGTGTCCTTCCCCCGGCCACCCCGAGACACGCTCCAGCCCGGCCCCTCCCGTCAGTGATGGGACAGGTGCCCCCACCACAACTCTGCTCCCTGTCCCTGAGAAGCGGCTCACGGACTGTCACATCCACCAGGCCACTCCCGGCCCTTCCCGACAGTCCTCCCCACCCCCACCCTGCGCCGCACAGGCGCCCGCGGTTGCTCTGCTCCGTCCTCCCGCCCCGCTGACTCCTCCAGGTCCCCTCGGGTTCCACAACTCCAGCACAGGCACGGGAGGCGTCCTTAGCCAAGAACCACCCAGCGGCCTGAGCAGGGCGGGGCCCTGGCCACCAGGCTGCCGCTCCCACCTCCACCAGCACTCACCACGGCCACCTCCACAGCGCTGGCCCCCAAGGACGCGCGGTCACAGAGCAGCACAAGCAGGCGGTCCCGGGCCACGGACCTTGTGGCCGGCAGTGAGCGGATCCCAGAGCAGATGGCGCCCACGGTGGTGCCCTGGGCAGAGACACGGCACCGGGGCCCTGAGGCCGCACCACTCGGCCAGCGGCAGGAACCTCTCTAGGCCCTCAGGGGGCAGGACAGAGACGCCAAGGCCCCCCAGCCTGTCCCCGTGCCAGGGTGCAGACCTGAGACAGCTCCACCCCACCCCGTGGCGGAAGTGACTGCAGGGACGGGTTTCATCTGGTTCTGAGCCCCTTGCCCGGGGGCAGACTGGGTCATGTCAGCCCCACGCACCCCGAGGACAAGCGTGGGACCACGGCCAGCGTACAATTGCCAGCAGAGCCGCAGGCCGAGACCCAGGGCAGGGGCACGGACCCGCTGGCCAGGGCCCTGGGCCGGCCGCACAGATGGGCACCCCGGCCCGGGCGCCCTACCAACACCCCCGACATATGGGGCCCAAGGCTCCCTCTCACCTGACCCCACAGGGCCACTGTCCCCAACCAAGAGTGCCTCTGCTGGGTCAGCCACGGCCTCCCTGACCCCAGGGCTGGGCCACAGCCAGGAAGGCCACCGAGAAACAGAGGCCAGCATCTGGCTGCTGCCGCCACTCACCTGGGGCACTTGGTCTCGGTTGAAGCGCAGCGTGAGGCGGGCGCAGTTGTTGTCCAGGTGGCCGGAGCGTGGCAGGCAGGGCGTGCTGGGCGGCAGGGGCTCCTCAGCACCACACTCCCCCCAGGCCTCGCAGGGGGGCTGCAGGCACTGGCCCGGGGCCTTCTCCTGGCACCTCTGCCCCAGCGGGCATTGGGCGCTCAGGGCATCGGGCTGGCCGGCCAGGAGACAGGGTTTCCACCCGCACCACACCTGGGCAGGTACGGACAGGTGAGGACCACAAGCACAGGCACCACGAAGGGAGACACAGACACGCCGCTGGGGTTAGCGAGCCCCAGGCCCTGCCTGCCCCGCTACCTGGGGCTCCAGGCCCGACTCAATGCTGGAGCAGGCAGGGCTGAGCGGGACCCAGGCCGAGCCTCAGTTTCCCCAGTCGCACAAGGGGTGGGGCCCGGGTACTCCCTCCTCCCAGCATGTCCCTCGGAGGTGAGTGGACAGACACAGCCCCCAGCCCACCCCCAACCCCAGCACAGTGAGCCCCAGGACCACAGGTGTGATGCCAGACGGGCAGGGCAGCTCTCAGGTGCCCCCACCTTGCTGCAGTCCCGGCGGCCATCCAGGCAGCGGCAGCTGTTGCAGTCCTCCACCCACGAGCTCCCGTGCGGGAACGGGGTGCCCTGGGACCAGCAGGACCTCCCAAACCCGATCACTGTGGGAAGAAGAGGCTCAAGGGTAGGCGGGGGCCACCCCCGCCCGGAACAGCCCCCGCCCGGAGTGGTCACACGCGCCTACCTTCTTGGCAGCGAGGGCCGGCCCTGCCCGGCGGGCAGCTACAGCGATAGCCGTTGATCTCATCCACACATGTGGCCCCGTAGGCGCAGGGCGAGGACTGGCACTCGTCAATGTCTGTGGGGAGGGTCTCAGCTCAGCAGCTGCGAGGCAGGCCCAGCACCGCCACAGGGGCCAGGCGCAGCTGAAGCACGCCCCTGCTGGGAGCACGGGGCCGCCGACCACCCAGCCCAAGGCCTACCGGCCACCCCGTCGACTGCCCAGCCCAAGGCCTGCCGGCCACCCCGCCGACCGCCCAGCCCAAGGCCTGCCGGCCACCCCGCCGACCGCCTGCCCCCACCTGCATAGAGCAGGGGCTGAAGGAAGCTGGCCACAGCCCCGCGGCCCACGTTGGGTTGTACCCTCCAGCCCAGTGGCCCCCATCCTCCTGCTCCCTTGGCCCCAGACTGACCCTGCTCCCTGGCCCCACTTCATGGGGGGGGCAGGGTGCACCCCGGGAACCCAACAGCGCACAGACACGTGAGGAAACAGAGGCTCAGAGAGGCTGGACGACGTGCGCACGCTGCCACTCAATGGCCGTGGACGTCGACATCCCCAGCTCCTGACCCCGGGGCTGGGCTGGAGGGCTCCCAGGGCTGAGGCCACGGCCCCACGTGGCTGCCCGCTGGCCCCGGCCACTCACTGATGCGGCAGTCGGGACCCGCGAAGCCAGGTGCACACTCGCAGCGGAACCAGTTGACGCCGTCGACACAGATGCCGCCGTTGTAGCTGTGGGAGGGTGAGGTCAGCAGTGCCAGGCGGGGCCCCCCACGGCAGCCAAGCCCCATGCCACCAGCCCCGGCACTCACCAAGGCAGGGGGTTGCAGTCGTTGGTGTCTGCATTGGAGAGAGAAGCAGGCGGTGGGCACAGCAGCCCCTGCCACACCCCCACACACACCAGGCCTGAGCCCCGACTGCGGGGCAGGGACCCTGCACACCCCCCTGCCAGCTGGCATGGCCGGCTGAGAGGGGGGAGGGCTGGGGAGGTGTTGGGAGCCTGGGCAGGGTCACCAAGGAGGGTTCTGGGGGTGCCTGTAGTTGGGGATTGCATCTCAGCGGGAACCCGGCCACAGGCAGGAGCCCATAGTGGGGCTCAGAGGCCAGGGGGGAGGGCACGCCCTGGAGAGGGAGAGCCAGGAGGGTCCCCCCCTTGGGGCCCGGGGGTGGGCATGGACTTGGGTAAGACGGGGCGGTCGGGGGCAGGCTGGGGAGCCGGGTGAAGGGGCCCCCACTGCAGCCCTCACTTGTGGCTGTCCCCCCACCGCGCCCCCGGCTCACTGTGCGTGCAGGTGCGGCCCTCCCAGCCATCCCGGCAGATGCAGGAGAAGGAGTCCCCGCTGCCCACGCAGGTGCCCCCGTTGGAGCAGGGGTTGGGCAGGCAGCTGCTGTTCTTGGCTGCGAGGCGGGAGAGGCAGGGCGGCTGCTCGTCTGGCGCTGGGCGGACCCGGGTCCCCCCACATCCCGGCCCAGGCGCGCAGGCGTGGCCCTCCACAGAAGCCCCCGCCCAGCAGGCCCCGGGGCGCGGGCTGCCCACCGACGGTGCAGGTGCCGCCCTCCCAGCCGGGTGGGCAGGCGCAGCGGAAGGCGTCGCCGCTGTCGTAGCAGGTGCCGCCGTTGCTGCAGGTGTAGGCGTCGCACTGGAACTCGCCTGCGGGCACACGCGTCGCTCAGCGGGCGGCCCCAGACCACAGGGACGGCCCGGCGGGCGGCGCCCCGAGGCAGGGCCCACGGCACTCACGTGAGTGGCAGGTCTTGCCCTTCCAGCCGTCATCGCACGCGCAGTAAAAGTCGTTGACCAGGTCGTAGCAGCGGCCGCGGCTGTGGCAGGGATCGGGAAGGCAGTCGTTGGGATCTGGGGGCGAGGACGCCGGTCAGCGGGGGGGTCACCGGCGCTCAGGGAGGGCTTCCCTGGGGAGGAGGCATCTGGGTGGGGTCAGGGAAGGAGCCCCAGGTGGGAGCCTCCAGGCCAGAGACCCGCCTTGGAGGCGGCGGGAGGCACAGGAGCAGGGCAGCACAGGCCCTGGGGGTCGGGGGCCGGGCGCCAGCCCACTCACTGGTGTCGCAGAACTCGCCCTCCCAGCCGCTGGGGCAGAAGCAGCGGAAGGCGTCCACCTCGTCGATGCAGGTGCCGCCGTTGCGGCAGGGCTGGCCCAGGCAGTCGTCGATGTCTGTGGGGCGGATGGGGGCGGTGAGCCTGGGGCCCCCAGCAGCCCGGCCCCAACCCCGACCCGGCCTGCCGACCCAGCCACTCACTCTCGTGGCAGTACGTGCCGGTGAAGCCGCTGTCGCAGACGCAGGAGAAGTTGCCCCCGGGCTGGCTGACGCAGCGCCCATGTGGGCCGCACACGCCGGACGGCGACATGCCGGGCACCCTGGGCCCCGCCTCGGACCCGCAGCCGTCGATCACTGCGGGGGCAGCGGCAGGAGTCAGGCCCGCCCCGCCCAGGCCCCCCGCCCCATCATCCCCGGCGGTGCCGCCCCGAACCTCTGCAGGCCCCGCCCGGGCACGGCTGGCGCGGCACGGAGCAGTTCTTGCCGCCAAAGCCGTCAGGGCAGGCGCAGTAGTAGTCGCCCTCCAGGCTGTAGCAGTCCGCGCCGTTCTGGCAGGGGCTCGGCCGGCACAAGTCCACGTCCACCTGCAGGGCAGGGGCGGCTGAGTCCAGCCCGGCCGGAGGCACAGGCCGGGCCTCCAGGTCCACACGAAGGCAGGTCCCTGGGAGCCCCCAAGGCCCCGCTCCCGCTCAGCTGGACGCCCAGACCCCTTGGCCCTGGGCCGGGCAGTGCCACCCCAGACTGTGTGAGTCCAGTCGGCTGGATGGACACCCCTGTGGGCCACCAGGCCACCCCGGCCCTCACCTTCACAGCAGCGGAGCCTCCTTGGCCTCCGGTGGATGGCACCCACCCTCAGTCCCCTGCTGGTAGGACGGCCAGCTCCCGACCCCCACACTGCCAGTCCACCCTCAGAGCCCAGACTACGGGTCCTTCCAGAGCCAGCCACTGCCACGCTCCCTGGACCCGAGGCCAGAACCCTGCCATGGCCCCAAGGGGCCCACCCTGAGCACGCAGGACAGGGCAGCGGGGCTGGAGGGAGGCGGGCGGCACCGGCTGGGACCCACCACTACAGGGCTGCGCCCCTCACCCTGCCCTGCGGCCTCTTTCAGGTGGCCTGTGTGCCCCACTCCATCAGAGCCACCTGCCCTCCAGTCCCCAAGGGCGTGGACAGACAAGCACCTGGGCAGCCAGCAACCTGCCGGGGTTCGGCCCAGCGCCCCAGGAGGCTCCTTGCAACAGGAGCCTGACCCTGTGACCCCTCGAGCCCCCAGGCCCACCCAGCCAGGTGCCCGGGACTCTGGGGACAACTCCCCCCACAGCAACTCCCCGTCACTCGGGCCTGGCCTGCGCCCAGGGCTCCTGGGGTGGCGGCGGCGTTGGTGGGGGAAGGGTGGCCGTGGCGCAGGCCTCACCTCGCAGAGCAGCCCCGAGGAGCCCTTGGGGCAGTGGCAGCGGAAGCCGTTGGCCAGGTCCTCGCAGACGCCGCCGCCGCGGCAAGGGCTGCTGGCACACTCGTCGAGCTCCCACTCGCAGTGCCGGCCGCCGAAGCCGCGCGGGCACACGCACTGGTAGCCGTTCACCAGGTCCTGGCGCAAGGGGGGGTGAGCCTCACGCAGACGCCCGGGGCCCCTCCCGCCCCCACGGCCTCCCCTCCCTGCCCGCCTCACCTTGCAGGTGCCGCCATGCTGGCACTGCCCCCGGCAGTCGTTGATGTCTGGGGGCGGAGGAGCGGGGTCAGGCTGGGGTCCCCAGCTCGCCCAGCCCCGCCCGCCTGCGGCCCACCCGCCCGTACTGACTGATGTGGCAGTTGGCGCCCCTCCAGCCCGGGATGCAGTCGCAGTAATAGCCGCCAATCAGGTTTTTGCAAGAAAAAGCGTTAAGGCACGGCCTCCCCTCGCACTCATTGGCGTCTGTGGACGAGACAAGGGGTGCGTGGGGCTCAGCCCCGCGGCCCGCTCACCCCGTGCCTGGCGCCTGCAGCCCGTAGCACCCGCAACAGCCGCCACACGCACAGCGCAGCCCATGCAGCACGCGTGGCCGGAGGCCCTTACCCAGCTGGCAGGTGGCCCCCACCCACTGCTCGGGGCAGATGCACTCGAAGCCGTCCACCTGGTCCACGCAGGTGCCGCCGGCCGCACACGGGTTGGAGGCGCACTCGTCTATGTCTGTGGAGGATGGAGAGAGCAGGGGACGTGGTCCGCGCAGGCAGGTGGCGCCGCGTGGCTGGGTTTTCTTGCCCCTGTCCCTTAGCCATGGCGTCCGCAGCCACGCGTGGACTTGAGCACCCCGCCGCACCCCCAGGCCAGAGCCCCGGACACGCAGGGCACGCACCGATCGCACACGTGGGCCCGCTCCAGCCGGACGGGCAGTGACACTCAAAGCCGGACGGCACCTCGTGGCAGGAGCCCCCGTTGGCACACGGGTTGGAGGCGCAGGCGTGCTCCGCTGCAGAACCAGAGTGGGGGTGGGCGGCGGCCAGGTGCTCCTCCCCGGGCCCACCAGGCCCCAGGGCCGGGGGAGGGGTGCTCCCCGCACAGGGAGGCCGGAGACGCGCCCAGCCCAGCAGCCCCGACATACCCCGCTCGCAGTTCTTGCCCAGGTAGCCGTCGGGGCAGGCACAGCGGTACTGGCCGGGCTCGGCGTTGGTGCACGTGCCGCCGTTGGTGCAGGGCTGGTGGCTGCCACAGTAGTTCAGGTCTGGGGGCGGGGCGGGTGCTCAGGGACCGGCCTGCGCCCCTGCCCCACCTTCCCGGCCTCCGTCCCGCTGGCCCCCAGCTACCTTTGTCACACAGCAGGCCACCCCAGTTGGTCTCACAGTTGCACTGCCAGGGCACCACGCAGCTGCCGTGCACGCAGCCGGGGTACGGGACACACTCGTCACAGAACCTGCCCTGCCAGCCGTAGCTGCACCTGGGGAGGGCGGGAAGCGTGAGGCCCAGCGTGGTGGCCGGGAGGCAGGCACAGCGTCACGCGGCCACCCCCAGGGCCAGCGGCCTCGGGCCTTTGAACTGGACCGGCCCAGAGCCAGGCCGGGGTCACAGCCCCACCGTCACGGGCATTCCCGGCCGCTGGCCGCAGACGGTCAGCCCCAGCTGTCCCGTCACTCCTCCCTGAGCTATTTTGGGACTCACCCCTGAGCTGGGCCCCGAGAGCAGGCGCCGGGAAAAGGCAGGCCCTGCCGGGACCCCGGGGAGGCGAACGCCAGCTCAGAGCGGCCAGGTGTTGCAAGGCCGGGCAGGAGTCCCCGCCCCCAACACAGCCCCACGGAAGGGCCGGGCTCACGGAGGGGGATGCCACGGCCCACAGGCTGCCCAGGCCAGCCCTGCTCGAGCCGGGACTCGGGGCACTTCCTGACCCAGAGGAGCTCCGGACGCACGCTGCAGCACGGCCTCAAGAGGCCTCCAGCCCCACGGCCACGACCCCAAGGCCAGGTCCCCTCTGTGGGGTCCTCCAAGAGGTGGGCAGCCACCGGCAGGGCCTGGCCTGACCCAAGGCGCTGTCCTCGGGGCAGACACCCCAGGCCCGGTGGGCCACCCTCCAGGCCCCGGACGGGACTCCCAAGGGCCCCTTCCTAGAACTCTCAGGTCCTGCAGGACGGAGTGACGTCCGGGCCACGTCACTTCCACACCGGCACCCGACACGTGAATTTATTTTTGTAAAAGGGAAGAGCCACGGCCCTTCCTGAGCCGCCCTCGAGCCACGCAGCCGGCACCGAAGGGACATCAGCCCAGCTCAGTCGCATGGGAGCGGGAAACTGAGGCTGTGGAGAGACGTGGCCCCGGCAACCAGCCCAGTTCGCACAGGGGGCCTCACATCCCTGCCCAGAATCCAGCCTCCAGGTGACACCAGGTGACACCAGGGGACCCAGGGCGGGGCCGTGGCGAGCCTCGGTTCACCGCCAGAGAGCGCCTCGGCCGGGCTCAGAGCCCAGACCTGGCAGGTCCCAGGGTGCACTCGAGAGGGGGGCGGAGCCCACGCCGGCCCCCACCTTCCCGGCTTCCCCAGCAGCCGCTTGGGGCCTGGGGCGGCGGCAGGAAGACAGGGCCATCTCCGCAGCATCCGGTGGGGGGGTCCTGAGCTGAAACCTGAGCCCTGAGCTGCCGGCAACAGCTGGGCCTCACCCACAAGGCCGGAGCCGAGGGTGGGGCTCGCCCGCTGCCCCCCACTGCCCCCGCCAGGCTGGCTGGCCCGGCCCGCCGCCCGCATCTTCCCGCGCAGCCCATGCCGGCCAGCACGCTTCTCTTCCACCTTCCTCCAGCCGGGGTGGAGCCACTCGGGTGGTCCAGCCACCGACCACCCAGGGACATGGGTGCCGCCAGCGAGGCCACACAGCACACCGGGCCAGGCGAGGACATGTGGGGCTCACACCCGGGGACCCGCATCCCCAGAACCCGCCAAGCTCACGCCGTCACACACGCCGGAGGGCAGGGCTGCGGGAGCCGGCTTCCTCGCTGCCCCCTGCAAGAAGCCAATCCACGCTGGATGGGGCCCCCGCCATGCTGCCCCCACTGCCTCGAGCCACTCGGTGCGCCCTGCCCTGCTCCGCAGCCTCCTTGCCCCCAGGTCAGCCAGGGCTGCCCTCACACCGCCTTCTGGACCAACTCAATCACGGGCCTAGCACGGGGGTCGCCCCCCATCCCCAGCCTGGCTCCCCAGTTAGCCAGTTCCCAAACCCTGCGCCTCCTCTCCGAACTCAGCGCCGTGTGATCTTGGGGAAGTTACTTGACCTTTCTGTGCCTCAGCATCCTTGTCTGAAACTGCACGTGGAGGCAAACCCACTCCTCAGAGAGAGATCCCTGGGTTAGGTGGCCCGAGGCTAGCGCGGAGGGAAGCACTCGCCCCTTCCTGCTGTCTCCCTCCCCCCCATCGCAGCTCCTCCCGTGGGCTCCCCCCTTCCCGGGCCGCCTGCTCCCAGGGTGGTACCCCGCACCCCACCCGGCCCACTCCCCGTCAGTGCCCAGATGGAAGCCCCTCGCCTGCTCCAACCCTGCCCCTCTGGCCGCCCACCCGCTTCCTGTGCCACCACGCAGTGGGGCTGCCCCCTCTCTGACCCCACCCACCCACGAACGCCCTGCTCAAGGCCGCCAGTGCCAGCCACCAACGCTTGCAGGCCTTCGCCGGCTCCCTGCCATCCGCAGCCTTGACCTGCGGGAAGCTGGGACACCCCTGGGCCTCCTCACCCTCTCCTCGAGACCTCTGGGCTTTACACACCTGAATGCCACAGGCCACCCCTGCTCTCAGACATCACCCTCCAGCATCATCCGCCTCCCCTCTGCCCTGCCCGCCCCTCCCGGGCCACCCACACCTGTTGTGACACTCTCTGTGGCTCAGGGTCTCTCCTGACCCCATGCTCTTCCTCTCGCCCTGTATCAGACCCATTCACAAATCCCTGGGCTTTGACCCAGGGCGTCTGAAGGGCTCACCTGCCTCTCCCCCTCCCAGCCCTTGCCCACCCTGCACCCCTGCATCCGCCCTCCCCACACAGAGGCCGCCACGGTTCCTCCTCCCACCGTGTCCCGCTCCAAACCCGCCCGGCCAGCGCATCCTCCCGCTGGCTTGCCGGCCGCGGGGCTGCTGCCACATCTAGCTGCCCTCCCACCCCTTCCCCGCTGTCCTCCAGGGGCGTCAGACACACCCCACGTGCAGGACCCAGGCCCGCCGCGTGCACGCCAACCTCCAACAGGGCGAGGAGGGCCACACTCACCGGCACTCCCCGGGCACGCTGCACCCCCCGTGGAGCAGGTTGCACCCTTGCTTGCACACGGCTGTGGAGAGAGCATGGAGGGCACAGCTGCAGCCGGCCCAGGCCGCCCACCGGCGTCGCCCACCGCCCTGCGCCGGGCCCGGGTGGCGCCCCGCCCCGCACGGCCCCCCGCACCTTCCTTGCACTCCTTGCCCATCCAGCCATCCATGCAGGCCTTGTTGCCGTACTGGTCGCAGGTGTAGTGGCCGAAGAAGTCGTTGCGGGGCCGGCAGAACTTGTTGCAGGTGGCGCTGTAGTAGTTCTCGTCGCAGCGCACGCGGATCTGCAGCTCCAGGTGCGCCACGTGGCCGCTGAAGTGCAGGCTCTTCCAGCGGTCCTCCGGGTTGATCATGCCCGCGTGCGACACCCGCTCGATCAGCAGCTCCTCTGGGGAAGGCAGCGGAGTCAGCACGGGCTGGGGACACCGCCAGCCGCGGCGAGCGGGCAGCAGGGCCGGGACACGGCAAGCACACGGCCGGGGCCGGAGGGGCCCATCCCCAGCCACCAGGCCCCCCACTCCCGCTCCCGCCCAGACACAGAGGGTCTCGGAGGGCCGAGCTAAGAGAAGACACGGGCCCTGTATCCCCACGCGGCACAGGAGAGGCTCAGCTGTCCTCCCCACTCTCCTGCGCTGTGACTTGCATCTGCCTCCGCTCGGACCCCAGACAGGCGTGGACTCAGCGTCCATCTGAGCCTCTTTTTTCCCCTGGGACGGGGTCTCGCTCTGCCACGTCAGCACAGCTCACTGCAGCCTCCAACTCCTGGGCTCAAGCATCCTCCTGCCTCGGCCTCTCGAGTAGCTGGGACCACAGGTGTGCACCACCATGCCCGGCTAATTTTTCTATTTTCAGTAGAGACGGAGTCTCACTATGTCTCCCAGGCTGGTCTGGAACTCCCGGGCTCAAGCGATCCTCTTGCCATGGCCTCCCAAAGCACTGGGGTTACAGGCATGAGCCCCTGGGGGTAAGGTGGTGTCCTCAGCTGGTGACGCTGGGAGCACAGTCTGTGATGCCAATCCCTACACTTCTGTACAAGTTTGGAATTTTCCACGATAAAAAGTTAACAACCCTCCAGAGCTCACTTCTCCCACCTCATCAGGCAAAGGCCTGGGCTGCTCCCGTCCTAGCAGGGCCCCACCCGGCCCACGCTGCCAAGGGCCCCGATGGCCTCGAGAGGCACCCGGCCTGCCTGTCCACTGCCACCCTCCTCCCAGGAACACCCTTGCCCTGAGCTGCCCCGGTTCCCCACAGCTGCTCCCAGCCCGGCCCCTCCCACCATCATCCCTACCCTGTAAGTGGCCGTCCTGCCGGCCACCAGGGCCACGCCGACCCTGCTCTCTCACCACGTCCCACCCATCAGCCACCCCTGTGCCTCCACCTCTGAGAGCACCCAGAGCTCCCCCAGCCCTGCAGGCTGCCCTGGGCCACTGGTACTCTCCTGGCCCTACGGTCAACCGGCCACATGGCAGCCTGAGCCGCCCGCTCCAGGAGAGCCAGCATCCCCACCCCTGCGCACGGCAAGCTCACTGCCACCTCGGGCCTTTGCACAGGCAGCCCCCTTTCCCCTGGGGGAACCCCCTCTGCCTCCCCACACGGGCCCTCCACACCGCCGCACAGGCCAGCCGCCAGCCCCCTCTTCTAGGACAGACGGGCAGAGAGGAACCCGTGAAGCCAGAGAGCCACTCGAGGGTACCCCACCCCACTATGTCACTCACACGGGCCCCCAAAGAACATGCTCAACAAGAGGACAACATGTATGAGGCCAAGGCGGGGAGGCAAACACCGTACACACCGCTCTGCAAATCACAAACATGGCAGAGCTTCCTGGCAGTCAGAACAAAGAGGAAAACAGCACACGAGATGCTTGGGAAAAAGGAAGGCTCCATCCTCTGCAGGCAAAGGACCAAGGCCCTGGCTACACACACCCCTAGGGCGAGGGGAGCCAGCCTCCCAGTGCTCTTGGGGGACCACGCAGCCTGGGCTTACTCACCATTTGGGGTGGTGTCGTTGTCCCAGTCCCAGGCCTCCACGATGAGGGTGAAGGAGCGCTGCAGACATGGAGGGGCTGGTCAGGCGCCTGAGGCCCCCACTGCCCGCCACTGCACTGGGAGGGGGGGCCCCCAGGTCTGCTGGGCGAGGCTTCTCCTCCCCAGCAGGGCCCCCCGTAGCTCCCTCCTCCATCCTCAGGCCACATCTCCTCCGCAGACCCCAAGATGCCCCGGCTGGAGGGAGAGGGCTGTCCCCCGCCACGCAGGCTGGGGGGCCGGGCACTCCACTCACGGGCTCCCCAGGGCCTGCGCCCAGCTCGCCCCGAGCCTGCCCCGGCAGCACAGGGTGAAGGGAAGTGACTCGGGCAGAGAAGTGGGCAGAGGCTGGAGTGGCCACGGACAGGGGTCCGGCGGGTGGCCCAGCACCAGCGTTGAGGGGGAGCACCCCTTGGGGCCTCACTGGGATGTGACACACAGCAGGGAACATGGGTCCTGCTACCAGCCCACCCAGAGGGACGACGCCCTGTCTCCCTGCCAGGAGTGTCCGCACCAGGTGTGCCCCCGCCAGGTATGCCTGCACCAGGTGCGTGGGGAGCCGAGTAGAGCGCCTACCAAGAGGCCTGCGCGGGTGCTGCCCCGTACACAGCAGGAGCGTGGTAAACAGGCGAGCCCCACACGCCCGCCTCCGCCCCAGAACAGGAGAAAGGGCAGGAGGGACCCTGCTGCATGGACAGGGAAACTGAGGCCCCGGAAACCCTGGGGACTGCCCGGCACGGTCTCAGCCCAGGGCTGCCTTTCCCCTCTCCTCCGGCACCATCTGCCCTCTCGCCCCAGCCACTGCGACGGGTGACAGGGTGATGCTATTCCCCCCTACCGAGCAGCTGCGGGGCCAGCCCCTGCAAGGAGCCAGCCCGAGCCCACCCAGAGCAGCCCGTGGAGCCCATGGGTCAGAGCACACACCAGGGACCATGCCTCTCTCCCTGCTGCCCAGCACCGGGCACCCCTGCAGCCACAGCCGTTCAGCAGTCCACTGCCCAGGGACCCCTGCAGCCGACCACCCCTGCACCCAGCCATGGCTCCACCCAGCGGGGCCTGAGGGGCAGGGTGGGTCCGAGCGCCAGGCCTGCTGGCTGCCTACCCGAGAGGACACGGCACCGGAGAGTGTCTGAGCAGCTCGCCGCCCGGCCCCAGGGCCTGGCTGTGCTGCGGACAAGCACATGTCCCCACTGAGGCCTCAGAGCCCCACCCTGGGCCATCCCCAGCCTCGCTCACCCAGCCCAGGCCAGGCCTCATCTCCCAGCCCCTCCCGGCCCACCCTGCTGCCGGCCACACCCGCAGGCGCACAGCCTGGGCACCATCTCCCGGTCTCCCTGCCTCGCCTCCCCCTGTCCTCGAGCACAGACACCCCAGGCCCACGGCGCTCACCCACCCTCAAGGCCAGGCCTACACTGGAGACCCTCCCCTGGGCACCTGCCTCCCAGACACCCAGGGATGGCCGCAGGACCTCACCTCCACCTTGGCGCACGGGCGGGACACGGGAGCCATCCCGACCCCCTTCTAGAACCCTCCCTGGCCATATGGGGCTGTCGCCAGGCCCTCAATCCCAGCTCTAAGTCTCCCTTAAACTGGGCTCCCCGCACACGCCACAGCCCCCCCGCGGCTCCTGCCCGACTCTGGCCCTCCGCTGAGCAGCCCACCCATCTGCCTGGAAGGCCACCCTCCCGGGCCAGGCCGAGTCCTGCCCTGGTTCCTGGTGACAGTGGGAGCACCGGCCCCCTCCCCGGCTTCGCCTGTCTGCTCACTCACACGTGGCGTGGCGTGTGGCAGGCACGGCTCTGCCGCTGGGGATGCGACCCGGACCTGCTCGCTGGTGGCGCAGGGGAAGCAGTGGGGCGGTGGGGCCAGGGCAGGCCTTTGAGGGTGACCCAGACCGCAGAGTGACGGTCCACACAGAAGGAACAGGGCCATGCTGGGCATACACGGCACATGGGACAGAGTGGGGTCACAGCGCGGAGGGCCAGACCCCGGCACACTTTGTCACTGACACCAGCAAGACGCCGGCTGCTGGGGTCTGCGTCAGGCTTGGGACCACGGGGCTCCAACAGTGGACGGGAACCGGCAGGGGCAGGGAGCTGGCGGTGGGCCCGGGGCGCGAGGTGAGGCCAGGCTGGCCCGAGACCCCCACGACGGGCAAGCCCACCAGCCAGGGCAGGCAGAGGACAGCCCAGGCCCGGCTCTGGGGTGCACAGGGAGCTCCTCCCGGCTCCCAGGAAACCCCACGCCAGCCGCTCAGGTAAGATTACCGCCACCTTTGCCTGAGCCCAGGGCTCTGGTTACCTGCTCCCACGGGGACGTGCGCCTGCCCGCCTGCCCGAGAGGCCCCACCGCCCGCCAGCTGGGGTCCCTACACCTGGACAGCAGGAAGTCATCCAGGGAGAACCTGAGCTGGCCGCGGGCGGCACCTGCACACCTCACCCCACCTGCCGGCCCTGCCAGTCCCCTGCCCTGTCCTTCCCCAGGCCGGCCCCCAGGACTCAGTTTCCTCCCCTGTGAACAGCACCCTCTCATCCCTGTCCTTCCGGCCTGGTGGGCCGTGCTCTGGGACAGGGCTCTGTCAACCCCAACCCTGCAGAACAG
Organism: Cheirogaleus major; assembly: GCA_963574435.1. Lineage (NCBI taxonomy): Eukaryota > Metazoa > Chordata > Mammalia > Primates > Cheirogaleidae > Cheirogaleus > Cheirogaleus major. Next base: position 60,842 of record CAUYPO010030387.1, on the reverse strand, counting down.
CACGGACAACGGGCCTGGGCTGGCGGGCGAGGGTGTCGTGACCTTCTAGGGATGGGGCTGGGGCAGGTCAGAGACCCGCCCCCCGCCTGGGCTCCCTGGCAAGCAGGGAGAGGAGCTGTCCCCCCTCCCAGGCCAGCCCCACTGCCCAGCCCCCGGAAGCCCTCCCGGGGGAGGCTTTCCCGCCCGAGGGCCCAGCCATGCCTCGCCTGACCCATCCCCACCGCACAAGCAGAACTGCAGGGACTGCACCTCCTCGCCCTCTGCCTGCCACCTCCCAGCCCAGACAGGGGACAGACAGCAGCTCTAAATGTGGAAAAGGCAGAGAAGGGACCAGATGTGCCACCTCTCAGCCCAGGGCACCCCACATCCAGGGCACCCTGGGTCAAGTGCACCCCATGTCCCGGGCACCCCAGGCCTAGGGTGCCCCACGCTCAGGACACCCCATGCTCAGGGCACCCCACATCCAGGGCACCCTGGGTCAAGTGCACCCCAGGCCCAGGCCAGCACGGCCCCGAGCCTGCCGCCTCAGGCCAAGGCTCCAGTCCGGCTTCTTCCCTCAGCATCCTGCAGCGGCCACCCGCCCCCCGCGGAGCGCAGCGCTTGGTACCGGCGCCAGGAGCTCTAAGCACAGATATGTTTCCTGAAACCTGAGCTTCTGAGAGGCCCAGGCCTCTGCTGCCATTGTCACCCAAGGGAGAGGGGGAGGGGGACGATCCCCCCAACAGGGCTCCAGGCCCCAGGGCCACAGCAGGAGCAGACCACAGGCCCCGCCCACACGGAACCCAGAGGCAGCTCCACACTAGAGACCAGCCAGGCCTGGGTGTACCCCACCCAGCCCCTCCAGGCAGGGCCCAACAGTGAACAGGGTGGGGGCCGAGGGTCTCTAAGCATCTCCCCACCCTGAGCTGGGATCGCTAACGCAAAGCCAGGGTATAGCTGGTCCCAGTCATGCCCCACCCAGGCCTGGGGTCGGGGACCCGCTCAGGCCTGCATTCCGAGGACGGGGACCCCAGTCAGGCCTGGGGTCTGGGGACAGGGACCCCGCTCAGGCCCACATTCCAGGGATAGGGATCCTGCTCATGCCTGTGGCTAGGGACAGGAACTCCAGTACTCCTGGGGTCAGGGGCTAGGGACCCTAGCTGGCACCTGGGATTATAGCGATCCGGTCTCCCCACCACGACCTCCAGCTCAGGCCCTACCCTGGCTCCCCAAAGAGACCCCTCATTGGCCCAGCCCACAGAGCTGCCTGAGAGGGCCCCCAAGAGTCACAATCCCCCCAGCCCCTACTGCAAACCCTAGCACGCTGTAGCCTCGCTTCCCCACCCCACCCCCATCCTCCACTGGACAAGGACAGCCCTCCCTGCCTCCTGGGAGCCACTCCGACAGGCAGCGAAAGCCCCCATGCCAAAGACGTGAGCAAGACTCCCGGCATATAAGGCAGGCAGCCGGCACGGAGCAGGGCAGAGCCTGCCCTGAGTCCCCCAGATGGGACCTCAGGTCCTACTGGGAAGGTGTGGGCAGGACGAGGCCATTCAACCCAGTGTGCAGAGGGGAGGCCCTGGCGTGGGGGGAGGGGTGAGAAGAAGGCCAGGGCCATACCAGCCCAAGCCCCAAACTCAGGAGGAGGCAGGATGGCCTTGCACCTCACACCCACCAGGGGCAGCTCAGGTGACCCCAGGCACAGACCACTGCCAAGGCCCCATGACAGCTGGATGGCTGTGTCCACACCCCGCCAGACACCCCCACTGGCACTCACAGCCCTGATGGGCCAGAGTCCCACCGCTTCCCACCCACCTTGGTGAGGCAGCCCTGCCCTGACCCCCACTCCCCTGCCTGCATGCTGGATGGCCAGGGGGGAAGGGAAGAGAAGGGACTGGGCGAGCCTGGGAGCCAGGCCGGGGGCATCAGAGGAGCCTGAGCTCGGAGCCCTGCAGCCCTCTCCAGCCTAGTGAGGCCTTGTAAAAAGGCGCCACCTCGCCCATCTCACAGGTGAGGAAAGCCAGGCCCCAGAACCTTCTGGCAGCCCTGGACCTCAGGTGTCCTGAGCTGTCAGACACAGGGTCTAACCCAGGCCACTGCTATACCTGCAAGACCCCACCCACCCCACCGCTTCCCTCCAGCCCAAATCCGTGTGGGGACCGTGGCCCGTGCACAGCTCTCTCTGGAGCCCAGTGCGCACAGGCCGGGAACTCGTGTGCCCCCGAGGCCCGGGCCGGGCTCCCTGGCTCCTGGACGCCAGCAGGTGGACCAGCTAGGCCGGGCCCTCCGAGGGCGGGGCCCTGGCTGCACAGTCTCGGCCAACTGCTGCCCACCCTGCTGCTGCCCCAGCCAGCAGGGGCCTCTGAGCCCACTACCCACCAGGCCCCCAGGAAAGCTCCCTGCTTCCCCAGCCGAGGGCCGCACTCCTCTTCGAACCCTGCAGAGCCACCAGCTACACCCACAGAGCACTCGCGCTCACACACGCACGCGGGCGAACGCAGCCTCCGTCCCACCAGCTACAAGCCAGGCACCAGGGCCATGCCAAGGTGACACCAGCCTCCTGGGGGGCATCTAGGGGTGGGGCCAGGAGAGGAGGGCAGCCCGGGCAGGTGGCCTCCACCTCTCTCCACATCCAAGACCCTGAGACATCCGCTCAGGGAAGCTGAGCCTGAGACCAACACACAACAGGACCCACAGGTCACAAGCAGCACAAAGATCCCGACACCCTGAAACCAGGTCGGGTGCTGAGGGTGGCCTGGGTTACCAGCAGAGGCCAGGGGCGGGAGGGTCGTTCACAGGTCAGGGTGTTGCGGAGGTCCACACAGAGCCCAAACCGCCTCATCTTCCTTCCAAAAGGCCCTCCTCACACCCTGCTCCAGGGGGCCCGGAGTCCTCGCTGGGCCTAGGCAGGACCCCCCGCTCACAGCTGAAGCCACCCCCTCATTCCCCAGAGAGCCCGGACACCGGAAAGTCCTTGCTTTCCCCAGTCGTAGCCAAGCGCAGATTCCGAACGCGCCCCAGCTCACGGGACGGAGCTGGACTTGCAGCGAGCAGGGGCAGCGTGGCCGCAGGGCTGCCACCGACGGAGCGGAAATACCAGGGCGCTAGCATCACTGCGCCAGGTCCGTGCCCGGCAGCCAGGCTGCACGGCAGGAGAAGAGAAAGACCAGGGCTGCCCCCCAAATGCATGGATACCCCCACAATCCCAGCCCCCCACCCGGGACAGGCTCCTGGGGCATTTGAGGGGATCAGCTTCCAGCAAGAGGGAGGGAAGGAAGCTGTCCCCAAGGAAGGCAGGGGCCTGCCTTGGCCCATCCCATGCCCCGCGGCCGGTGGGGCAAAGAGCCACGAGCGACGCGCTGGCCACCACATTCCTCCAAGGCCTCCCTGCCCCCACGCCCACTGCTGCCAACTCGAGCAGAAAACACATCCTCAGGTAGCGATTTGGAGCCGTGCTGGCTCGGGCCCAAGTGCAGATGACAGGCTGCAGGCCCTGCTCAGACCTGCCCGCCGCACCGCCGCAGGGGTGAGGGGCTGGGCGCATCCCAACGGCCCCCCCACGCCTACCCTGCCTCTGCCACCTCCGGGACACATTCCCCACCCTGTGATCAAGGGATACCCAGCTGGGCGCTCGAGGGCAGGGGCCTCGGCCCGCTTCCCTCAACAGACGGGCGCTCAGGAAGGGGTGGGGACGGGGCAAGAAGCAAGTCCGCTGGGCTCAGTAGGGGTGCGGCCTGGGTGCAGCGTAGCTCGGGCACAGCCTCCCACAGCGGAGGCCCTACTGCTCCGAACTCTGCTGGGCCTGGCCCCAGGTCCCAGTCTCTTTCAGGACCAGGTTGCCAGGTTGACACTGTGCCTCTCACTGGCTCAGATGGATGGGCCCTGGGGTCACTGCCTGGCATCCTGCTCCCTCTGCCCACTTATCACGGGCCGGCAAGGATATGTCGCCAAGCCCCAGGGCTGCCTCAGGCCCCCTTGGCTGCCTGACCTGTCCCTCCTCGCCACTCCCACCCAACTCCAGGCCTGCAGCACAGCCACCACACACGCAGGTGAGGACCTGAGTACCAGAGCCAGGCCCTGCTTCAGGAAGCAGTCAGCTCCCCGCTGCCTGGGCCAGGCCTCCCACACCCACCAGGGCCGCCAAGGGATGGGTGCCTGTCTGCCACCGAGGCTGACTCCCACCAGTGTGCCCAGGCCCCGGCTCCGGCCTGACTGGCCACCCCCAAAGGAGAGCAGAGACCCCCGATTCTGCTTCTAGCCCTCCAAAACGCCAACCAACAGGACGATGCCACAGAGGGTCACAACTTCAGGGACCCACCGTTTCTCTGCTGGGGGATTCCACGCCAGCAGCAGGGGCTTCCACGACACTCAATCCCCCGCGCCCGGGTCCCCGGCTCCCGCCCTTGCCCTCGGGCATCCAGGAAACTTCGGCGGGCACAGGCTGGCCGCGGGCCCGGGCCGCTCCGCCGGGGCCTGCCCCGGACCAGCCCCAGCACGCGCAGCGCACATGCCTCCGCGGCCCGCCCGGCCCGGCGCCGCCCCCCGCCTCCCCACCCGACAGACACGCGCAGGGCGACGCAGGCACACGCCAGGGCCGCCGCCCCGCCCCCGCCGCGACCCCGCGCCCCCCGCGCGCGCACGTGGCCGGGCGTGGACCGGGCCACAGAGCACGCGCCCCGGGCCGCCCGCCGCGCGGCGCCCCCTGCCGGCCCCGCCCGTCTGGGCGCGCGGCCCGCACGCAGGGCCCGGCCGCAGGTGCGGAGGGCGGCGGGCCGCCGCGGGGCAGGCGCGGAGCGCGGGAGAGGGGAGGGCTGGGGCGCGGGGGAGGGGCGCACGTACCGGCCAGGCGAACTGGAAGGGGATGACGACGAGGCCCGGGTCCTGGTCGCCGCCAGCCCGGGCCCGCGCCCGCGCTCGGTCCCCCGCAGCGCCCGCCGGCGGCAGGTAGAAGGAGTTGCCGCCCAGCACGGGCGTGGCGCCGTGGCCGTAGCTGCAGGGCCCCGTGGGCGTCACCTTGGCCTGGTACTCCTTAAGGCACACGCGCACGTACGTGTCGCACTCGTCGTGGCCGCAGCCCCCCGCGCGCGTCGTCCGGCCGTCGCCGTCACAGCAGGCGCCGCTCAGCAGCTCCCCGTTCGCGTTCCGCAGCGCGCTCAGCTGCAGCTCGAAATAGCCCATGGGCCGCGCCGCCTAAAAATAAGGCAGCGGAGAGCCGAGGGAGGCGCGGGCCGGGGTCGGAGCCGGGCGCCCGGGGTGGGGACCGGGCCGCGATCGGGGGCCGCACGCCCGGGATGGGACACGGGCCCGCCACCCCGCCCCCACCCAGCCGCGCCCGCTCCGAGCCCCCGCCGCGGCGCGCAGCCTCGAGGGCTCTGGAGCGGCGGCGGCCGCAGGCGGTGCCCGCCTGGCCCCGAGGGGCCACCCGGTGCGCCCAGTCCGCGCCCCCCGCCGCCACCGCGGCGCCCGCTCACCTGCACCCAGAGCGCCAGCAGCAGCAGCAGCCGCCCGGCCGGGCGCCCCCGGCCCCGCGCGCGCATCGCCGCCCGACCCCGCCCGCCGGCCCCGCCGCCGCCGCCGCCCGCGCCCGGCTTCGGGCCGCCGCCGGCCCCCAGCGCCCGCCCGTCCGCCCTCTAAGCGCCGGCGGCGGCAGCGGCAGCGGCGGCGGCGGCGCGGGCGGGGTCGAGCGCAGCGCCGCGGGCCTGGGCGGCGGGCGGCGGCGGCGGCGGCGGCTCCGGCTCGCTGGCGGCGGCTCCGGCGGCCCGGCCCGGCTCCGGCCCGGCTCCCACCCGGCGGCGGCGGCGGCGGCGGGTCCCGGCTCGGCTCTGCGCGCCCGCGCTCCAGCCCCGCAGCCAACAAGTTCGGGACGAGACTGACAGCTCGCTCGCCCATTCGTCACCCGCGCACCTGCATATGCATGAGGGGGCGGGCCGCGCCGCGGGGTGGGGCCGCGCCCGGGCGCCCCGCTTTAAAGGCGGCGGAGGGCGCCGCCTGGCAGCGTAGGGCCAGCGCGCCCCGCGGGGTTGAGACTGCGGTTGGGCAGGGGCCGCACCGCAGCGCCCCCTCCCGCGTCCCCGCCGGCGTCGTCAGCGGGCTAGGCGCCCCCGAGGTCGCCGCCGCGGTCCCTCCCGTCAGCGCGCCCCCACCGCGCTGCGCGCTGTCCCAGCGGAGACGCCGCCGCGGCACAAGCGCAGCCCCCGGGCCAGAGCGGGACCGTCCCCCGCGCTCTGGCGACTCCCCCGCTCCGGCCGGCTGCAGGGGGCGCTGCTCCCCGCCGGTGCCCCGGCCTCGGCTCCCCGCGGCGCGCCGGTCGCGCGGCCAGTCAGCAAGTGCAGGGTGGCGCTGGCGCGGAGGTCTCCAAGCCATGCCCTCGAGGAACGCCCAGGACACAGGCCCGGGTTTGGGGAACAGGGCCAAGAACCAGGGGGACAAAGGCCGCCAGTGCATGTCCTGAGGGCTGTTCTGGTCGCAGGCCCCCATGCCCACCTCTGCAGGCGTTCGTTACCCTCTCCCTGCTCCTCTGCGCCGTCGATGCCAAGAGCACCTCGTCTGCAAACGTCTCCTCTCCACTGAGCAGGGCTGGTCACCTGGGTGGTTCGAGATCCGCGTATGATCCAGAGGGTCCTCCCCACCCCACCACACAATAAGTGAGCCATGCAGTCCCCTGTCTGGAGCAAGTCCTTGCCACCTTGGGCTGGGGAGGGGCCCTGGAGGACTTCCTGGAAGGAGAGGGCTCTGGAGGCACAGGTGCTGCCGTGTTGAGCGGCTGGGGGATGGCAAGTGGGACGCAGGCACAGAGGCCCTACCCTCTCTCCCCAGAACGTACCAGTGCAGCCTTCATAGGGAACCAATGCTCCAGGAATGCCGCTCGCAGGGGGTTGCCTGCCTCACCCCTGTTTGGCATCCCCCTCCAGAAGCCAGGCCTGCAGGACCAGCTGGGGGTGCGTCTCCCATAGCCATCCGCCGGCTCTGCTCACTCAGGGCCCGCCAGCACCCGCACCCTGGGGCCTAGAGGCAGGCAGGCCGGTGGGATTAAACACAAGCCAGGCACAGCCACACACAAGATCCCCACCAGATATGGGCACTGGAGCAGTGTCAGAGCCTTGCTGTTGCTTTCTGCCTGCGGGTCAAGGGGTCCCCCGTGGAGGTGCCTCCTCTCCTTAGCTTTAGTGAGGGGCGGGGAGCAGGTACTCCGGTGCTCAGGAGAGAGAGGCCCCCGGCTCCAGAGGCCAGGACTCCATCCCTGCCTGTGCTCACTGCCCCACTTCCCAAGGACGCCCCGGTGCCTCTAGCAGCAGACGGTAAGGTCAAAACCAGGGTGGGGCCCGTTCAGACCTAGAGGATGCCAAGGGTCAGCCAGGCGAGAGCTGAGAAGAGCACTTGTCCAGGCCGTGGAGACAAACGAGCATGACCCCAGTGAGGGCCTGTGAGAGGACACAGTGGCCCCTGGGGGCTGTTGGTGACACCAGAGTCTTCCTGCTAAAACCAACTGGGGCCGTGAAAGTAGCTGAGCTGGGTGGGCTGCAGTGACTTAATGTCCACAAAGACCCCTGGCTGTGCGGCTGGAGGCCCAGGGGCGAGACAGGGCAGGGCCGAAGGGGGGGTTCCAGAATAAGAGACGGAACCAGGGAACAATCCCTCCAGGGCCCCTCCCTCCTCCACCTCCCGCTTCCTGCTCCTGGCCAGCAGGAGGAAAGGATGGAATGGGCAGGCTCATTCAGCGGTGTGGCTGCCTGATGGCAGCTGGTCTGCGGCCTGTTCCTTGGGCACTGCGTTCGGCCAAGGCTCCCCCAGCTCTGCGCTGCTCAGCCTGGAGCCCCGAGGGAGGGGTGCTCTCTCCGCCCCAACACAGCTCCGCCTGGAGCCCTGCCCGCAGGCCTGCCTGCCATGCTCGGGAGCCGGTGGCCTGGCCCCGTCTGCCTCCCTCCAGGCCCTTCGGTTATGCAACCTGGGTCCCGTGGCCCAGGGTGCCACCCCAGGGGCACAGAAGCCCCCTCCCTCTCAGGGTCCCCTTCTCCTTCCTCCCAGGAGCACAGCCTGGACCTAATGCCATCCAGGAGAGGATCACGGTCAGGAAGGTGGCCACATCTGCCCTCGGGGAGGAGGGTATGGAGGCACTAAAGAGGGGGACCCTCCTTCCTGGGGTCCTCTCTCTGTAGGGATTTCTGCAGCCCTTGGGCAGACTTGCCAGGGGTGGCTGGACCCTGCAGGTGCATTGGCAGTGGCAACAGTGGGAGCCGCTGGCCCTCCCCCAGATTCCAAATGGCTCATCTGCCTCCCTGGGCTGTACCTTGCTGGAGTCAGGGGGCAGGGTCCAGTGGGGACCAGGGCTCCAGTCTCCACCCTCACCAGGCCAAGCTGCCCCATCTCTTCCAGGAAGGGCCCCCATCATTGTCCTGGGCCCCAGGGGGTGTCACAGCACCCCTCGGCCTCCCAGCCCCACCTGCCCCCAGCTGCCTCTCTGAGCCCCCCAACACCAGGGGCTCTCGTGCTCTGAGGGGTGGCGTTCAGCTTGTGCTGCAGAAGGCACAGGGCGGGGGCCACTCAGCCTGACTAGGGGGCACGCTCCGAGACCAGGCAGGGGACCAGGCTGCAGGGGTTTGGACAGAGCCACTAGGCTCCGGAGTGAGCTGTGCTTCCGTCCATGTCCTGCCGTGCTAAATATAGCAGACAGGGAGGGGAGTTTCCGGTTACAGCCCCCCCCCCCGCACCCCCCCTTGCCAGGAAATCAATGCCAGCTCCATTAGGCCGGCAGCGGTGCCTGCTGACCCGCCCGTCGGCCCGCAGAGTGAGGGGTTGGACTGCACCCAATCCAGGTGCCCTGTGCCCTGCCCCCACCCGCCCAGAGCCCTGCCCCCCATGCCCACCATCGGTCTCTCCGAGGCAGCGGGCAGCACCTGCAGGTCAGCCAGACGGCCAGGGGAGCTCGAGGCATGCATCGTGCGGGCTGCAAGGGAGGGAGGCACAGTGAGGTAGCCTTGGGCTGGGAGAACTGTCCCTTGCATCCCATCCTGTGAATGTCCTGCCGGGACGTCCTCTAGGCAGGGTGAAGCTGAGGCTGGCCAGGACCCCGTCACGGCACAGCCCGTGGACACCCCACACCCCTGAAGGCCTCTCCCCAGCAGCCCCGTCCCTAGCCCGGCCTGGTGTTCACGGCCCCACCTGGGCTGCCGCAGCAGCCAGTATTTGCATACAGGTGGTGCTGCCTTTGTGGGCCCCTGCGGCACAGCCTCCTCAAGTGCCAGGTCCCCCCGGGGGCTGTCCAGCATCACGCTGGGTACCAGGTGGCAGTCCCTGCCTCCCTGTCCAGGGTGCCACCAGGAGAGGATCACGGTCAGGAAGGTGGCCAGGTCTGCCCTCGGGGAGGTCAGAGGGATGTGCCCAGCAGGAGGGCAGGGGCTGTGCGCTCCAAGCTCCACCACATGAAGCACCTGCCCACCTGAGCTCAGCTAGTGGGGTGGGAGTGGGGGAGGGCAGGAAGACCGCAGCCCCGTGCCAGGAGGCCCCACGCCATCTCAGCAGGAGCCAGAGGCAGCGTGCCCTCCTGCCACCCCAAGTGCGCTGGGACCTGGAGGGTAGCTGCACGCATCTCCCGCAGCCCGACCCTCAGAACAGGCCAGAGGGCAAGGCCAGGGCACGCAGGGCGGGGTGCTCTAGGGCTTGCGGCCGAGCCCCCCGTCTGGGCCGGTGGGCGAGGCTGAGGCACTCTGCAGAGTGCCTGGGGCGCAGCCTGGGCTAGGGCCACACCAAGACTACTGGCCCTGTGTCCCCCCGGCCCGTGTGTCCCCCCCCATTGGGGCAAGGCTGTGGGCACGACTGTGAGCTCTGCAGGCCAAGGGCCCAGGGGCAGGGAGGGTTACCGGGGATACCCAGCTCCTGGAGGGGAGCTCTAGCCACCCGCCCCCCTGTAAGGATGGGGACCCTCTCTTGCCCCGGCGCAGGGGCACACTGTGCACTGTGCAGCCAGGGGATCTGTCCCCACCTCCTCTCCACTCTCTAGGGTGAGGGCGGGTTCTGCCACCTCTCCTGAGAACACAGATCATCCCGTAACCCAGCGACCAGCGGGCCCCACCCCAGGCCTGCCACCTGCCCGTCCTGAGTGCCTGTCCTGGCTGAGCCCCGGGCCTGCCCCTCCCTGCAGGGACAGGAGGCCCAGTCTGGCCCTGCACAGCCCCACCGCCTCTCCTGGGACCCCACCCAGCCTGGCTTGGTCCTGTGCTCCCCAACAGCTGCTGCAGCACGGCTGGGGACACCCAGAGCCTGCGGTGCCCCAGAGCTCATCTCAGGGAAGAGCTGTCACCCCACCCCCACCCAGTCCCCTCGAAGCCAGTCAGAGGCTGGAGCCGCACAAGCCTTTATTGGGTCTGCAGGGTGGGGAGCAAGTGGCCGAGACCGGCCTCTGTGCAGGCCCCCTGGAGTCTTACTGGGCACCCCGGCAGGGAGCCACCTGGTTGCAGAACCAGGAGATGCCAAAGATGACTCCCAGGGTCTTGGGGATGTCCGGGTCGTCGGCGAAGGTCTGGGCGCCATCCAGGGGCAGGTGCACAACCTCGATGAGCTCACCCTCCTCCGCCAGGCCCCCGCCCTGCCCACTGCGCTGGGTATCCGTCACCTCTGCGTAGAACATGGTCTGTCTGGAGCCAGTCAGTCCCACTCCAGACCTGCGGGTGAGACAGGGTCTGCTGAGCCACCCGCGGTGGCCCCGCCAGCTAGCCCGGTCCCTTCCACAGCCCTCCGGCCCCCTCCACCCCACTCCTCCCAGCACTCTGGTAGGCGGGACTCTGGGATGCCCCATCCCACGCCAGATTCCCGTTGAAGGGGGAGCCCCGTGAACGTGGGGGGTCCCCCTTCTGTGACTGGGGTGTGTAGGACCAAGGGGGGTTTTGCAGATGTGATTAAGGACCCTGATCAGTTGACTTTAGATAACCGAGAGGGACAGTCTCCTGGGTGGGCCCGACCTAGGGAGGTTTCCGGGGTCAGAGATGGACTCAGAGAGGCTATCCTGCCGGCCCTGAAGACGGAGTGACCCTCCACGCTGGTGGAGGCCACCGGGGGGGCCTGCAGGCAGCCTCCAGGGTTGAGTAGCCCTGCCGGCACCCAGCGCTGGGACAGGCCCTCGCTCACACAGCCACCCCAAACCCTGGCTGAGGCCGCAGACGCAGCAGGGCTCAAGCAAAGGACCCCCCCACGTGCAGACCCCCGACCCCCAGAAACTGTGAGGTTGCCAACGCGTGACGTTTGAAGCTACCGAGTCTGTGGCAGCCCCCTGTCCCCACTCCTGCTGGGCCAGCCAGACCCCAGGCGCACCCAGGGCCTAGGCTGCCTGTCCCCACTCCTGCTGGGCCAGCCAGACCCCAGCCGCACCCAGGGCCTAGGCTGCCTGGGAGGTGGGGACAACCCCGCAGCCTGGCGCGGCCCGCGCGGCGAGCGCTCCCCACTGGGCACGTGCGGGGCTGGCGGCAGCATGTGCCAAGGTGGCCTGGCGTGAGGTAGGGTGGCCGTGAGGGCCCAGGCCTGGCCCAGCGGTCCAGGGTGAGAGTAAGTCCCCCCCTCGGTGGGCAGTGGCCAGAAGGAGCGGCTGGAAGCCAGGCGAGGACGGCCCCCTGCCAAGGCAGCAGCGCACATGGGCGGGCAGGGCCCAGAGGGGACGGCTGGCGCTGCAGGGGCCAGGCTGGGTTCCAGAATAGGAGGGGCGGGGAGGAGGAGGAACCAAGGGGTGTCTGGGGAGATGTCTGGGGGCGAGGGAGCCCTGGTTCACCCCAGATGTCGGGGGGTACCGGCCAAGGCCAGCCAGAGGCCTGCGGGTGGAGGCTGCCCTCAGAGATGTGCCCGACACCCGGGAGTGAGTCTCCCCACACCAGGAGATGACCCCGCCCCAGCTGCTTCCCTGCCCTCCCTGCCTTATCCCGGGGCTGGCCAGTGGGGCGTCCAGTCCCATGTCCTGCACTTGCGCAGGAGACCGGCCCAGCCCCTGGCCCAGGCCAAGAGGAACATGCCCAGCCAGACTGCGCGACACCTCCCTCATGGCCCTAATCTCAGGCCCTAGCTGGGTGCCCTGAGCCTTGTCACCTGTGACTGGCAGTGAGTGCCCTGGCTCACCTACAGGGCTTTAGACAGGGAGCCACAGGCCCTGCTACAGGATGGGAGTGGCCCACTGTCTGTCTGGCCCCCATCAGGCCTACAGGGACAGGTGCCTTGCCCTCCACCCAGCCTGCCCCACAGCCGCCCGCCCGGCAGCACCTCCGGGAGGTCAGGCCACTGGGATCCTCCCTGCCAGGGGTCCTGGGCCGCTGAGCAGGAGGGCCCTGGGCTCCACAGGGAGTGGCCTGCGTGCTGGGCTGACGGGTGGCAGAGACGCCCTGGCCTGCTCCCAGGGGAAGAGGGGTCCTGGCCCTGCAGAAGGCTGCTGTGGAGCTGGTGCTCAGCTTGGGAGGGGCCCCTGTGAGACTCTCCTCCTGCCCCCAGACCTCAGCCGGGGTCAGGGACCCGTCACAATATCCCTGGGACAGGGGACAGGCTTTACCCCGACATCCTGTCCTGAGAAGGTGACCCCGGCTGGTGGGCCCTCTGGGGGCGTGTGTAGGGGTGGGGACATCTGAGCTTGGGTGAGGGCAGGTCCCGAACCCAGACTGCAGGCCGTACCTCTCCTCCTTCCCCCCGAGAGCTGGAGCCCCCTCCCTGCCCGGGACTCGCCCTTCCCTCATTCCTGAGCCACCATCTGAGAACGGAGCTGTGACTCACCCCCACCCCCAGCGCCCGGTGCTTAATCCCACAGGAAGTAGAGGCATCTGTCAGCAGCAGCTGCCACCCGGAGGCTGGCCCCACACGGCTAGGGGCCGCAGGGTGGGAGCATGGGCCGAGCTTGCTCCAGAATGAGCCCCGAGAGCCCTGGGTTCCGGCCTGGCTTAGGATCTGAGGCACATTCTGACCAGCCCTCCCCCAATGCCATATTGAAAACAAGGAGGAATCTGTCCTGCTTACATACCCCCGGGGACGGGGTGCTCACTCTCTCACAGGCAGCCTGCCCCCTTCCCTGGGCCATGCAACAGCAGGACACTCCGCCCCAGCCCGCCGTCCTGCCCGCACACTGCAGGCCCACATGCCTGCTCCACTCACCGGTATGTGGCGACCTGCCGCAGATCAGAGGGGGCCACGCGGTAGCCACACTCTTCCCAGGCCTCCTTGCAAGCCACTTCTTCCAGGGAGAGCCCTGGCTGGTCCACGAGGCCGGCACAGAGCTCGAACGTCACCCCTGCCGAGCCCGGCAGTGCCGGCTGCAGTTCCCGGGGCCCGTCCTGGCCCACCGCCGCCAGGGACCCTGGGAAGCGGCGTTCCACTTCGCCCGCATACACAGCTGGTCAGGGGGAGGGCAAACCGTGTCACAGCCATGTGGTGGCCACCTCCTTGTGATCAGCGCCGGGCCAAACCCCCTTGCAGGGCCTCAGTTTCCCCTGGAGCCGCTCCCCACATCTGCATTGAGACCTTCAGGACCACAGGGGCCTGGGGGTGACCCTGCAGCCCCCCTCCCCACCCTAGCTGGCCTCACCTGGCCGGAACTGCTTCACCAACACCAGGCTCTTCTGAGAAGTGTTGAACATGAGAATGGCCACGCTGCATACGGGGAGGGGCTCAGCACGGAAGCAGCCCCCACCTCACCTCCCTGGGGGCCTGGCTCCCGTCCCTCCATTCCTGCAAGCCCACCCCACCGCCCCGAACAGCCCAGGGGCGTCAGGCCCCTTGCTCAGATGGGGAGGCTGAGGCCCAGGCAGGGCTAGAGCGTGCCAAGGCCACATGGAGCCAAGGTAGGACCCAGAACTACTCGGGGGCCAGGAGGTCAGGGTGGCAGCAGCTGAGGCTGGGTGAGCAATGGGACATTTGGCCCCTGCTGGCCAGCTGCCCACCAGCCACACTCCTTGAGCCACATTGCCATCCATCCCGTGCCCCGGATGCTAGGGGCCGGGCACCAGGAAGCCTCTCCCGGCCCCGAGAGGGCCTGCCCACCCCGTGGTCCAGGTGTCCCGAGCCAGGACCTGAGTCAGCCTCCAGGCCTCAGCCTGACCCCTCGGGGACAGGAGGCCGGGCTGAGAGAGGATGTTTGGAGACCCTGAGGGAGCACAAGGGCAGGGAGGGGTGGGCTCCATCCCTGGGCCCGTGGTCGCCTGGGCCTCAGTCCCGGGCTTCCCCAGTGGCTGAGCCAGGGTGGACTCTCACCTGTCATGTGTCTTCATGAAGTCCCACGACTTCTGGGTGCCATTCTGAAAGAGAGAGGGCAGCAGACAGCATGAGCTAGAGGCCACCAGCACAGACAGAGCACTGGGGAGCCGAAGAGGCGAGGCAGACCCGCTGCACCTGCTCCCGCCCGGGGCCTGCTGGCCAGGAGCGGCGGCAGGGGTGGGGGAGAGCAAGCAGCCCAGGCTGGGCGGGAGGTCAGGGACAGCCCGGTGCTGCAGGGCAAAGGCCATGGAGCACGGCCCAGCACAGGCTGAGCAAAAGAGCCTGCAAAGAGATGTATGCTGTCACCAAGTGTAGGAAGGATCCTGGAGGCTACAGGGGAGGGACAGGCATGCAACCTCACAGGGAGGGTGGGAGTCCCCATGGGGACAGAGCAGAGGTTAGGTTTTCACTGCTGCAGCTCCCTTAGGCCACAGAACGCAGGGAGACAGGAGGGCAGGAGGCTGCATCACAGAAGCCGCTGGGGTGGGGCCGCTCCCAAGCAGTGGGGAGGTCGTCTGCAGCACGGGGTGACTCAGTGATACCCCCTCCCCTGCCCGGTTTCTGGCTTGGGCTCTCCCCCAAATCCTGTTCTGCACATCCCTCCCCCACTCTGCTCCCCCACCCTGCACACCCCAGCCCAGGCTCCCACACCCGGAAGGCACTGCGTGGATGGAGGAGGCTGGGCCCCTGGCAGCATCCAGCACTATGCCACCAACCACCAGCTGGAAAGCGCCGGGCAAGAGCGCTCCCACCCTGGGGGCTGGACCTGGGCCCTGGGGACCTTCCCCACGGCTGCCGGTCTCCAGCATGCTCGGCCCATCTGCCGCTCAGCCACTGGGCAGCCCTGAGGTCCTGGCCAGCTGCTCGCCCCACCCGGGGGGCTCTGTCGAGCTGTGCGATGGACAGAGGCCCGAGCACCAGAGACACAGAGAGTGCGGTCAGGGCTACAGAAGAGGAAAGATGCCAAGAGACAGCCTTCATGAGGACTTCCTGGAGGAGGCGATGGGAGGGGGAGGGCATTCCAGGCGGGGGACCTCACAGGTGGTGGTGGGGCGGAGGGGAGCTAGAAAGATGGTCTGGGCTTGGCCTGGAGGCAGAGGCATCCTGGGAGGAAAGTGCAGCAGCCTCGGTTCCTACAGTGGGGAGGGCCACGTCCTGTGCAGGTCAGGCTGCCCGGAGGGCCGCGGAGACGCCAAGTCCAAGAGGCGAGCCCAGGCCTGCCTGGCATGGGCCACCCCAGGGCCAGCCACCCACCCAGAGCAGGCTCCAGGAAGGCCTGTCCCTCCCTGCCGTTGGCCACACGCACCTGCTGTGTCCCCACCCCGCCCCTACCAGTAAGTGTCCCCCATGCAGGTCTCGGCTCAAGATCAAAAAGTCAGACCCTTAGGTCCGGCCAGGGCAAGGTGCAAGGAAGATCCACAGAGGCCCACGGAGGCCCGGGAGGAGGGACAGGACTGGGAGCAAATGTGGTCGGGCTGCCTGTCCACTAGGCCTCCCTGGCTGGGCCCAGCACATAACCAGGGGCTGCAACGCCCCTTGGTGGCATACACTGCGCAGCCCGCCGTCCCCTGGCCCCTGAGGAAGTGCCGCCCCAGCCCGTGTCCACCTCAGCCTGACGCGCACCAGCTGGCTTTGGTTACCGCACCCATCAGCGGCGATGTGCGCGGGCTGCCCGCAGGGCTTCCCAGCAAGTGGGGAGACACTGCTGTGGCCGGGGCCACCCTGTGCCAGCTGCTACCCCAGAGCCCCAGCCCCTTGCAGCTGTGCAGCCATGAGTGGGCATCTCACATCCGACAGCCTCCTGCTCCAGGCCAGCGTCAGACAGAGGCAGCAACGCCCCGTCCCCTCCCTCTGCCCCTCAACTGACCCAGCTGCTCCCCCGGCCAGAGCTGCCCACGCGGCCTCGTCCTGAGGAGAGGAAGCCCCGGTGGTCCAGAGCCAATGGGACCCCCACAAGATGGCGAGTGGGGGGCACGGGGCCTCTCACAGGCGGGGGCCAACAAGGGTCACAGGGCTGGCAAGAGGCACGGCTCGGACGTGATGGGGGACGGGAGGCAGTGTGCAGAGGGCACGCAGACCTGGACCACGCCCTGACTGAGGCTGTGGCCAGGAGACTGGAGGGGCTCTGGCAGGGTGACACCCCAGGGCGGGCAGAGCAGGCAGCAGAAGCCGGGGCCTGGACCAGGCAGGGCCAGGCATGGGGGGCAGGAGGAAGCCGTGCCCGGTGCCAAGAGGCAGCATGGCCCTGCCGTCCTGGTGACTGGTGGGAGGAGACGCCCTGGGAGGTGAGGAGAACAGGGCTTGGGCAGGTGGAGACTCCAAGGAGGGGCCCTCCCTGCAAAACCCCCCAGGAAGGAAGCCAACTTTGGGAGTCCTCACTGCTCTCTCTCCTGCCTCCCCTCTGCTCGGCCTCTGTGCCCCACACTCCTTCTTCCTGGGCCCAGCTATCTCCTCTTTCAATTCCAACCACGGAGCCACCACCTCCAGAAATCCTTCCCTGATCCCCAGGGCCACCAGTGGGATGAATCCCGCTGCCAAAAACGACGGATGGGGCGGGCGGGAAGGTCCGCTCGGTATAGAGCTGTCATCCAAGACAAGCTGTCACACCCCCAGCAACGCCTCCCTGAAGGCACATGGCCCTCTCCTGGCCTCTCCCGGCCTGGGGGTTCACCAGGCCTGGGAACCCGGGAGCTGCAGGCAGAGGCGGAGCCGGCGGCGCGAGGGGCGGGGCCGGCGGCGCGGGGCGGGGCCAGTGGCACAGGGGGCGGGGCCGCGCGCGGGGCTAGGGCTGTGGCTGGGGGGTGCGGGCGAGCTCACCTGGCGGTAGTGCAGTGTGAGCGGCCTCAGGTAGGGCGAGGCGGCGCAACGGCCCACCGCCACCCCCTCGATGCGCTCCATGGCGGCGTGCGGGGCAGGCCCGGGCGCGGGGCTGAGTGCTAGCCGGAAGCGAGCGGGAGGGCGCGGGCCCGCGGCTCTGGGCATGCCCAGTGGGCTGCGGGGCGGGACGGCGCGGCGGGGCGGGGCGGGGCGGGGCGGGGCGCCCAGGTGGCCCTGCGGTGGGCGGCGCTCAGGTGGAGCGCGGGGGCAGGGAGCTGCACTGGGGACCTCTGGCGGCCGCAGCCCCGCGATTAGGCCCCCGGGAGGGGACGCGCCGCAGACCGGCGCGGGGCAGGCGAGCAGACCCCTCCTTCGCGTGGGCAGCGGGACGGCCCCCCTCGAGGTTCCTGCGGGAAGGGCGGCTGGGGACCGGCCAGGGCTACGCTGCCCACCTGCCCCACGCGGGAGGAGCTGCTCCCTGTCCCTGCTCCACTCAGGCGAGCTGCTGCTTCCTCCTCCAAGATGTCCCATCCCGACCCTGCTGACGCCCCTTCCTGGCGGTGGAGGGGTCCCAGGCAGCTGGAATTCTTCCTTGAGCATGGGTCCTAAGGAACCCCCCGCCCCAATGCCACCACTGCCTCCCCAGGAGCAGGTTCGGGCTGAGCCCTGGCCTGCACCCGCTCTCTAAACTATGGCTCAGGGGTTTGAAATTGACTCCCGTGTCTGTTACCTACAGCTGTGTAACAAAACGCTCCAAAACTTAATAACTTAAAGCACTCACTTGGTAGTGTCTCTCCCAGTTGGGGTCGCCCCAGTTCAGCGAGGCAGCTTAGCAGTGGGGTCTCTCTGCAGTTGTCATCAGGTGGCGGGGGTTGGTGTCATCTGAAGGCTAAACAGGGTGGGCCGACCAGATGGCTTCTTTGCCCCATGTCAGTTCCTCAGCTGGGTGGCTGGAACCTCTGGTGGAGACTGGCCAGTCCCCTCATGCTGGCTTGGGCTTCCTCGAAGTATGGCAGTCTTGGGGCAGTCAGATTCTTCCACGGCAGCTGGACATAAAAGGCCACGTATTATATGATGCCATTTATATGAAATGTTCATACTAGGTAAATCCATAGAGACAGAAGGCAGATTAGGGGTTGCCAGGGCTGGGGAAGAGGAGAATGAAGAACAGTTGCTTAATGGATGCTCGTTTTCTTTTTGGGCTGGAGAAAATATTCTGGAACTAGGTAGTGCTGGTGGTCACACAGTGTTATGAAGATCCTAAATGCCACTGAAGTGTTCACTGTCAAATGGTTGAAGTTATGTGGATTTCAGTTCAATTAAAAAAAAAATTTTTTTTTAGAGACAGGGTCTCACTATGTTGCCCAGGCTGGGAGGCCACCGCGAGAGGTCCCCAGTGCGGGACCCTTTTAGGTCCTATACATGTCTCACTACGTTGCCCAGGCTGGACTCAAACTCCTGGGATCAAGTGATCTTCCCACTTCTGCCCCTAAGTAGCTGGGACTACAGGTGTGTGCCAACTCTGTTCACTTTTTTTAAAAAAAGGAAAAAGGTATCAGTGAGGCTGTTCAGGAACATTCCATGCTGGCCGTGGCCACTCAGCCCTGTCTCCCCACATGCCCTGGGTCCCTTCCCATCACGCCAGGCCACAGTCCACACACACATCCCACATCCCACACGTGAACCTGAGTACAGGAGGCGCCTGGCGTCCCTCAGGGAGGGGGGACCGCAGGCAGAGGAGTCCTGCCATCGTACCGGAGTCCCTGTTGTGCGCAGGGCACTGGGAACTGGAGGTTTCGGGGCAGGCCCCCTGGAGCAGAAGGCGTCAGGACAAGTACCCCAGTAGGCGAAGGAGGGCCGGGGCAGCCTCCCCAAGGACACGACGCTCTCCAGAGACCTGAAGGACCCAGGAAGGAAGAAAGAAGATGTCCTGACTTTGGTGGTTGTCCGGGGGGCAGGGGTGCACACGCTGGCCTTGGTCCCTCCCCGTGGAAGTGGACAGGAGAGGAGGAGGCTGGGAGGGGCTCCAAAAGGGGAAACGAGAGGGTGCTGTGGGCCCCAGTGGCCTGAGCCAGCAGGGAGACCTCTGGAAAGCCACCTCGGGTTGGGCAGTGTGGGGACATCAGAGACCCTGCCACATACAAGTTCAAGGCACTAACAGACGCCGTGTGGGGGCCGGGCTGGGCTGGCCCCAGCGCCTGCTCCCCAGGGCCACCAAAGCTAGCAGGTGCCGCCTCGGGGCCTTTGCACCCGGCGCGCCAGCCTTCTGTGCTGTCCCAGCGCTCTGTGCCGGTTCCTCGGCCGGCATCGCCCTGTTTTCCCACGGTGGCTTCGGGGTACATCTTCATATCTGCTGCAAGTTCCCCTTTTTGTGTTTTTCCCCCCAAAATTAGCATCTTTATTATTAGCCTTGATTTTGCCTTACAAATATTACAACAAGTATAATGAAATCAACTGCTGGAACTTCCGCTGGGAGAGACTGTGTCCCCACGGCTCCGCGTGTGCCCAGGGACACCCCTGTCCCTGGGTGCCCCGTGTGGGGTCTCCTCACAGCCGCGCCTCCTTTCTCTCAGGGCTCTGCGGGCCGAGTGGTCTCCGTGTGAAGGCGCCACTGGTTTTTGCGTGGTTAGAAGTGAAGTGATATACACACGGCAGTGTATAAACGGTTTGTTAAAGGCTACGAAATTGCATGTTTCCGGGACCCGGGAAGCTGCCTGGGGGCCTCCCCACACAGAGTAACTCCGTCCAGGCTTTGCGTTCATGCCCGCTGGCTTCTTGGACCCTTTTAGGTCTTCTGCGTGTCCCCGAGCTATGTTCCTTTTTGTCTTAACAAACTGCGTGGCCAGCTCGATTCGCCAGGGGAGGGAAACTGGACAGAGTCTGGGGATTTGGTGGCTTCAGCCCCCGGTGCCTTCTCCAGACCCAGCTGAGGCCTCAGTGGGCAGGGAACGGGTGATGCAGGAAGACCCAGGCCCGGCACGCAGTTGGGGCATCGGGCGGGGCTGGGGGGCTGCTCTGGAGTTCTGCCTCTAAACTCCCGGGGGCCCCAGCCGTGTCCTCCTATGTGCCGGGCACAGGTCAAAGCAGACACAGCCGAGGCCACACTGGGTTACTGCCTGGTCTGGACAGCGACTCTGCCCTTCAGACAGCCCCTCACGACCCCTGAGGACCCTTTCCCTCACTCCTCAGCTAGTCTTGGGGCTTCTCGTCCTTGGTTTACACTCTCATTTTAAGGGAGCACTTCCTGCAGCAGCCTCTTGAGCCAGGGTGCGTGGAAGACACATTTTGAGCACCTGCATCTAAGAATGTCTGTATTACACCCACACACGTGAATGATAGCTGGGCTGGGTATGGAATTCTGGGCTGGAAGTCACTGTCCCCCAGCACTTTGCAGGCATCGCTCCGGCATCCCTTGGCCTCTAGGGGCTGCTTCCTTCCTCTTCCCCAGCCATTCTGAGGCCTGTCTGGGGCCGCAAATATATGTCCATGTGGAGAACATTCCGTCTGCGCTGGAAAAAAAGCACGTGCTCTCTTTTTGTGGCGTTCTCAGATTGTCTACATCTTTGCTTGTGGATGCTTGAGCCAAGCGCGGAGCAGGTGGTACAAACTGAAATAGGAAGTGATATCTGGCGTTGATTTCAAAATAATCGTGTTTTGGGAGGGAAAAGAGCCGGCCCCGTGTTGAAGACTGCTGAGACTCAGTGAAGGGCCCAGGGAAGCTCCATGCTCTTCTGTCTACTTTTGTGTATGTTTCAAAACATTTTCAGAATAAACAGTTTTTAAAAAGAGACTAGAGTACAGGGAGGAGGCATGGGGGCAGGGAGCCGGCCAGGAGGGGTGGCGGAGGCATGTTGCTGTCACTTCTGTCGCTCTGGACGCTGCACGTGACAGAAACCCTCAGGGACGGTGAGGGCTGCACACTCTCTGCCACGAGGCCCGTGAGCCCGGGCTGGACCCCGAACATTTCTGCTTGACAGACCCAACACGCGCTGAGTACACGGGGACAGCAGAGCGGAGGTGTTCCCCAGGGTTTCTGGCCCAGGCGGCTGGGGTCGGGGCGCAGCTCGCCGTGGAGGTGGGTAGGGGCTGGGGGTCTGTTTGAACAGACTAAGTGTGAGGCGTCCCTCGCAAAACTGGACAGCCACGTGCAAAAGAGGGAAGCTGGATCCTTACCAAACACCATAAACCAGGATTAACTCAAAGTGAATGAAAAGTCTAAACGTAAGAGCTAAACCCATAAAACTCTTAGGAAAACCGCGGGAGGAAAGCGTGGCGACGCGCGACTTGGCAGTGGTTGTTCCGATGTGACACCAACGGCACAGGCAGCAAAAGGGAAAGCAGACAGATGTGACTTTATGAAAAGTTACAACTCGTGTGTCGGAGACCGCAGCGTCCAGACAGAGGAGTGGGAGAGCGGACGCCGCGTGTTTGCACAGAGCAGCGTGGCGCAGCGTGACGGGGAGGCAGTCTCCCCCCCCCACCTTTTTTATTTGAAATTCAGGTAATTTTATTTAAATTGAAAAGCAATTATTAAAACTGCACTTAGAATGAAGACTCTTTGTATTATAAAAATCACAAGGAATATTTCTAAGTAAGACAAAATATTTATAGGTTAACAAGACCAGATTTGACTTAGGACTTTATTCTTTAAACAAATTGTAGAGAATGGAGGGGGGAAAATAGGTTATTTACAGAAAATATCTACGTACGTACTCAATGTTTTGTGACAGGAAAGACTTCGGTACATGCTGGAATCTCAGAAGCAGTTCTCAAACAGCTTAGTTTAATTTTCTTTGACGTTGAGAATGCCTGAGTGTGGGTGGACCTTGGGGACGCTGTGCTGACCAACAGGAGCCAGACACAGGACACCATCCCCCCTGCAGGAGGGCCCAAGAGCTGTCAGGTTCCCAGAAAGCAGAATGGTGGGTGCCGGCCGGAGCGGGAAAGGGCAGTTAGTGTTCAATGGGTGCCGACTAAAGAAAAAGCCAAGCTTTTAAGAATTGAAGTCACAAGTCTTACTGAAGACCACGGACGGAGAGCTGCGGCCCGGAGAAGTCTTCCCGAGAGGCGTGTCGGGCTCCCCGCACGGTGTCCCCGCCCTGCCTGTACACTCGTGGCGGAGGCCCAGTGTGAGCACAGTCCAGCCCAAGGTCTGGGTGCGAGAGCGCGTGTGGCTGTAGATGACAGAAGACGTTGACAGTCAGACGTTGTCTTGCATGTAGGACAGGCAGGGACTGGGGCCGTTTCTCTCAAGGAATACAGAGACCCCCCCCCCGGGCAAGAGGTGCGGGCGGCGAGCTCCCTCTTCATTCCTCCTCTAAGCACTTTTGCAGAAGTGCACGTCTCTCGTCTCTCGAGGCAGGGCTTGGGCCATTGTGCTGGCAAACAGGTGAGCAAACGGCTGCTTACCTGTGCTCCTTGTTGCACACGGGGAAGGGATAGAGTTCCAGTCTCGGAAGACGAAGAGAGTTCTGGAGCTGGTTGGTGGTGAGGGGGCACAGCAACGTCACTGTGTTTCATGCCACTGGCCTTACCAATGGCGAGATATAAAGTTCTCGCATGTTTTAACACAATGAACACACACACAAGAACTGTTAACAGTGGTTGACTCTGGCTAAAGAGATGTACCTTTCACTGCATACCTTTAAGCACTGTCTGAATTTTACCGTGGCATGTATTACTCTTTTAATTTAAAAAAATGTTTTGAAATGGTTACGATGGTAAATTTTCCATTATGTGTATTTTACCACAATAAAAAAATTGCAGCTGAGCATGGTGGCGCATGCCTGTAGTCCCAGCTTCTCGGGAGGCTGAGGCAGGAGGATCACCTGAGCCCAGGAGTTTGAGGCTGCTGTGAGCTAGGCTGACGCCACTGCACTTCAGCCTGGGTGACAGAGCAAGACCTGTCTCCAAAAAAAAAAAACTGAGAAAAAGTGTGTGTTGGCACTGGCTATGCACGTGGAAGGGTGGGTTGCATGGTCAGACGCTCATGGGCATGAACAGGCATGGGGGGCTGGTCAGGCGTCGTCCTCTGCATGTGGGGGTTGGGAGGACCGCACCCCTGCCCCGTGGGGCTTCCTTGGGGTGAAGACGGTGGCAGGGCAGGCTCCCAGGAAAGCTGGAGGGTGCCCCAGGCAGAACCCGGGAGCAGCGGGGCCAGGCTCTTGGCGTCCGGCAGGCAGCGCAGGAGGCCCTGCGACCCTCGGCTCCATCCCCTGCACCTTTCTCTTTGGCCCCCTAAGAGCCTCCAAGTGAGTCCCACATCTTTAATATAGTCCACAGCTCCCGTCCTCCGTTTCCCTATTCTCTGGGAAGCGTTGTCAGGACACTCGCCGGCACAGTTGCTGCCTCCTCATCCACGCGGTGTGTCTGGGACGGTCCCTCCCTGGGACGTCCGCTCAGACTCCTTCCCCAGGGCATGCCTGGGTACTTGGGCAGATGCAGGACCCGTGCCTCCAGGGTCTTCTCTGAGCCACTGCTCTGCCCCGAACCGTCTAGTCTGCCTGCCAGGCCCCTCTGGTCTGTCCAGCGCCACTGGGCTCTCTGCTCCCGGCTCTTCCAGGGCCAGGCTCCTGCTGTACCAGCCGCCTCTCCCAGAGAGCCGGTCTCCCCCGAAGCTGGCCCCAGAGACGGGAGGAGGCCACACATCGCCATGGCCATCGGGCCCTCCAAGTCTCCAGGAGCAGAAAGTGCCCGGCGGTGCCAGGACCACCTGCCGTGTTCTAAGCCTGTGGACCCTTCTGACCCAGTCTTGTCTCCTCTGTTGGTCTGTTTTGTTCCTGTCATTTTAGGAGAAAGTGAAGACAAGGGGGGTGTGTGCGCATGTGAGAACATGCGTGTGGGTCTGGTGTCACTGCGCGTGTGTTCTGGGTGTGCCCCTGAGGCCCCATGACCCTTGCAGCATCAAGGCAGGCCCAACTCAGGGACGGAGGAGCTGCGGGTGGCCGAAGGCAGGTGAGGCCCGGTGGTGGGTGCTGTGGAGAGGGTCGCAGGGCTGCTGGCCAGGCCCATGCTGGACAGCGGTGGGCGGGAGGGTGGTAGCTGACCAGCCAGAGAGCAGGGTCCAGGATCTGGGGCCCTGGTGCCAGGCCAAAGGCTTGGAGAAGTGGCTCTGGTCTGGCCGGGGGTGGAGGGCAGTGCTCGGGGCAAGGGAGGCCATTCCTCCCACAACCTCAGCTGTGTCTCCTGGCTGCCCACCTGGCTCCCGCACCCCCTTCGTGGCCCTGAAGGTGTGGGGAGGGGCACCCAGTCCTAGCAGGCAGCCCTCCCATGCACACAGCATTCCCTGTTTACGGGGGAGTGACTCAGGGGCAGGGGACACAGCTGCCCCTACCGCCCTGCGCGCATAGGCCCAACCCCCTGCCATGGCAGGGTCTCCCCAGGACAGAGGAGCCCTGCAGGCCCAGAGCCAAGCTGAGCGTGGGGCTGGGGTCCGCAAGCCTTGCCTGGGAGGCACAGGGGCCCGTGGGGGTGGCCCTGGCCAGGTGTCTAAGGCTGCCGGGGAGGAGACAGGAGGACACCCCTGCTCTCCCACTGGGCCCGGCCCCATGTGTGGGTGGCACGTGAACTTGCCTTGACCCCACTCTGGCTGGCCTAGCCCCCCCTCCCACGGGCCCCCAACCCAGGCTCCTGCCAGGTCTGTGCCTTGTGGAAGTGCTGGTGTCACCCGGTGCTGGGGCTGGACCGAGACCCCACGTTCCCGACCTCCCGGCGCCCCTGGGTCTCGAAGGGAAACGGCTCAGCGCAGAGCCCCAGCGCGCAGAGCCCCAGCCCCAGGTTCGAGCGAGCCCACCCGGAAGGCACTAGCCCATGGAACAATGCCTTCGTGTGACAGACTTTCCCCTGTGTGAGAGAAAATAGAGTTTAATAGAATGGCAGTTTCCTGCATTTGTGCCTGCGCCGAAGGGGTGATTCACGCAGGGGCCTCCCACCAGGAGAGGCCCCCCTGGGCCCGGCCCGGGTGCCCCAGAGCCCCTCCCCACCCAGGCCCGGGGCGGGCAAGGGTCTGAGGGTCCACTGCCGTCCTGGGACCCCCTCCCAGGCTTCCGCAGCTTCTGGAGGAGAGAGGGGAACCGGGTGCTGACACTGTGCAAAGCCATGGGGAGACGTGGGGAGCTGCTTGGGGAACGGAGGGTCTCGGGGCAGTGTGGTCAGTGCGGCCTTCCCGAGAGCCAGGCACGGGTGCCACGGGCTTTCGCACCAAGGGGCTGTGGTGAGGACGGGCCACGGGTTCCAGGATGGCGGCAGCAGAGGCACAGGTGGGAAGTTCAAGTTCAGGTCCCACTGCCTTCTCCTGGACCCTGTGACCTCAGGCTCCTCATGCCAAGGGCTTCCCTCTCCCATGGCCAGGTCGCAGGCACCAGCGTGGCACAGCTGCCTATGGTTCCCTGGCAGGTGCCCAGGTCCCCCATAAACACGCACTGCTGTCCTGGCACTGTGCCAGGTCTTCTCCAGCTGACACCTCCTTTCACCCGAGTGACCCCCACATTACGCCCAAGGAGGCTCCAAGACAGACAAGACTTGCCCAAGGGACAAGCAGCCAGGCTGGGTGGCCACCAGCTTGCCCTCAGACCCCCCAGGCTTGTAGGGAGGAATGGGGAGGGTGCTGAACTCATGTGTCGGTGGATCCCTCCTCTCCACCCCCAGGGAAGCCCGCCACTCCCATTTCCCAGACCCCCTTGCTGGCTGGCTTCCTCCTAAGCTCTGCCGGTGGAAGTCTGGGCAGGAGAAGGCAAAGGCCACTTCCGTCCAGCTCTGGCAGCCTCTGTGGATGGTGGTGGCAGCAGCAGGGACAGACGTGGTGGCACTGGTGATGGTGGCAGTGACATCAGCAAGAGGGGGCTTGTCCGCCAGCCCAGCCTTGGGGTACACAGCAGCCTCAGGATCTGGCCAGCAGCTCTGCCTGCCGCCTGGAGCAGGAGCTCCGTTTCTGGGCTGCCTGACTGTTCTCCATGCTCCTCTCCAAGCTCTTTGCTACCAGCTCCTCATACTAAATTCTGCTATCTGAAATGCCACGGCGGTCTGTTTTCTGATAGACTTGGACTGAGTCAGGGGAGGCTTTGCAGGCCAGGCCAGAGACCTCATGGTCCCGGGAAGATGGGAGGGCTGGAGCTCCCAGCGCGAGGTGGGAAAGTGAGCAAAGGCTGTGACTGTCCTGCCTGGTGGGGCTGGTGGTCTTGGGTGCCGTGGGGAGGACTGGGGGCTGTGGCACTGACACCAGCTCCCCTCCTACCAGCTCCCGCACGCCCTGCTCCCACTGTGGTGTCACAACCTAAGCCCGGCAACCAGGTGCGGGCTGTGTTGACCCATGGGGCCTAGTGAGTGGGCAGCCTGGAGGCAGAGGGCCAGGGCCAGGGGTCCCCAGAGCCCAGGGCAGGAGAGATGGGAAGCCTTGGTCGCTGCAGTTCTCTCGCTCCCCCCACGCCATAGCCCGTCTCCCCAGCTGAATCCCGAGTGGGCTCCTCCCTCCTGGGAGGCAGTGGGAGTTGGGTTTCCATGCCCTGAAACCTGAGCCCCGCCTGTCACCCGGCCGGGGAGCGGAGGATGACCGCAGATCTGGGCGGGCCCCGTCTGAGGGTCTTCCGCCCCCTGCTCGGCCCCTCCCCCAGCGCGCACCCGCTCGGAGGCCCAGTCCCCACCGTGGCTTCCTCGGGCGGGGCCTCGCGGACAGCCCCGCAGACCGAGCCCCTGCCCAGGGAGCCTCCGAGGCAGGGCCCGGTCGCCTCTGGCCCCAGGCTGGGCCGGCCTCCGCGTCTGGGCCCGGCTGGGGGGGTTTCCTGCCCGCCGCCCCAGCCCGGCCTGCAGGAAGCGGCCACCCCGAACAAAGGGACCGGCGGACAATGGCCATTGAATTGGGCCGGGAGCCCGCGCAGGCACAGGCAGCCAGCTGCCCGCGCCGATAAGACCTGCTCCGCGGCGCCCCGCGCGGGGGCGGACCGGGCTCGGCCAGTCCCTCCCCCCGGCCGGGCCGGGGCTCGGGACCGCGGGCACGCGCGGGCGGTTCTGCCGCGGCCTCTGGGGGCGGCGCCCCGCCCAGCGGGCTGAGGACCAATGGGGAGCCGGCGCGCGCGAGCCGGCCGCTCCGGGACCAATCCCGGGAGCGCACCGGGAGTCGGCTCCGCCCTCGCCACCTGGCCCCGCCCCGTTCGCCGGGTGCGCGCGCGAGCGAGGCCGCGGCCTGCGCTGCAGAGGGAAGTCTGCGGCTTTGCAGTCTGCCCAAGGCCGCAGACGCCGCGGGGCTGGGAGCGTGCGACCTTGGCTGAGCTTTCTCCGCATCGTCTCGGGTGGAATGGCGGCCCGGGGGGATCTCGGGTTTCTGCCGGGGTCTGCAGCCGCTGCGTGTGCGGCGAGGGCCGCGGCCTGGGGGAGGGTCTGCTCCGGTCAGACCCTGTCTCCACCGCTGGTGCCCAGCCCCCGCCCTTCTGGGCCACGGGGGGCAGAGGCCGCTCTCCTCCTGCCCCCTGGACTCTGCAGGACTGTCCTGAGGCCTCCGGCCTCCAGGGCCGTATTTCTGGAAGACTCTCCTTGGGACTCTTCCCTGGGTGTGCGGAGTGGCACCTGGGAGCCAGCTCCACGTGAAGTCGGGCTCTCCTGTCCTCAGGCCCAGCTCTGTGCTGGCTCTGGAGGGACCAGGGGCACCAGGTTCCCTCCCTAATTTGGGGAGGCTTTGTGAATGAGGCAGGCACAGAGCTGTCATGAGGGCCATGGGGGCGGAGGCAGTGCTGGGGGTGTTGTCCCAGCATTTTCTGGCAGGAGCCCAGCACCTGGCTGCCCCAGGATTAGAGAGCCACCGGGGAGGGGTATGCTGCTGGGAGGGGCAGAAGTGGGCTTAGGGCTGGGGGCTGAGGATGGGGGCAAGAGTCAGGTTTGGGGAAACTGAGGCAGACCCTGTCTTCTGAGCAAGATGAGGTGGCCCAGGCCCACTTTCCAACTTGGCAGGCCCCAGGCAGACATCCAGGCCACAGCTTTTCCTGGTGCCATCTCTACCAGCCAGCACCCCCTGGCCTGCTGGGAGCCTCCCCCAGGACAGAGTTGACACAGGCGTGCAGTCAGGACAGGGGACACTTGCAGGCTGCAGGGGCTGCAGAGAGGGCTCTGACCCAGCTATGGGGGTGGAGGCGGCACGGAAGGCTTTTTGGAGGAGGTGACCCTTGTGTTGAGTTTGCTAGGGGAGGAGGGGATGGAGGAAAGGTAGAGGGAGCAGCAGGGGAGAGCCAGGTGTTCGGGGCAAGGGCAAGGAGTCCAGGAAGCACAGGTGGGGACAGCAGGGGCTGGAGGCTCCAGTGTGGCAGTCTCGGCTGTCCTGTGCACCCCACTCTCAGCATTGCTTGATGTTGTGATGGTGGCAGCCTGGCAGAGGAGGCCAACGTGGCAGTGAGAACACCCCTGTGGTGACTTTTTGCCAGGGTCCCCAGGGGTGGGTCAGGTGCAGGTGACTGCAGTGAGGTAGTACTGAGTGGATGGTGCTGGGGTGACCCTGGCGAGACAGGACCACTCTGGCAGTGGTGGGGGTGAGTACTATCACACTGGCCCTGCAGCGGGGTGGGGGTTGCGACCACAGCACAACAGAGGGCTGGGTGCAGAGGGCTGTAGCCACGGGGATGGGCTGCCCACAGGCTCAGTGCCTCTCAGCCCCACTGCCCACCCCATGAGCCATGAACAGGGGTCCCACCACCCAAGGAGCCAGCCTCAGCCTGTCCCTCTCATGTGCCATGCACATTCCTGTCTCTTGAGTACCACCGACCCCCTCTGCAGCTCGGTCAGGTGGACACAGGCCTGCCACGCCCTCCTCCTCCTCCCTGCTGGGACCACCCTCTCCACTGCACGCCATCCAGAGTCTCCTGTGGCTGTCCTTCCTGCAGGCAGCCACCTGGGACTCCTCACACCCCACTGGGGTATCTCCCGCCACGCCCTCGACAGGCTCAGCCAGGCAGGTCACAGGTCACATTTGCGTTGTTTCGTGAGCCAGGCTGAGGACACCGGGCCTGCATGAGCAGATGCCCGCCGCTCCCTGCCCCACCACAGGAAGTGGAGGCCCGGTGGCTTCCCACTCCCACCGTTTATCAGCCCTCACCGCTTCCTGCAGCCAGGGTCCCCTCGGCGCCTGGACGCCGGGTCAGCAGTGACTCATCGGAGCCCAGCATGGGGACGCCCCATGCCCGCCTGCCCACCAGCCCACGCCTGGCTGCAGGGCCACTTGGAGCCCCGTCCTCAGCAGCACACTTTAATCTCTCAGCCGAGCTCCAGCTCTGGGCTGGGCTGCATGGCCACATGCCTGCTTCCCACCCCAACTCTGTGATGAGCACGGCACCCCAACCTCTGGGGACCCAACCCCTCCCACACTCAGGCCCTCACCACCTCTTTTTTTTTTTGAGACAGAGTCTCACTCTGTTCCCTGGGCTAGAGTGCCGTGGCGTCAGCCTAGCTCACAGCAACCTCAAACTCCTGGGCTCAAGTGATCCTTCTGCCTCGGCCTCCTGAGTAGCTGGGACTACAGGCATGCGCCACCATGCCCGGCTAATTTTTTCTATATATTTTTTTTTAGTTGGCCGATTAATTTCTTCCTATCTTTAGTAGAGATGGGGTCTTGCTCTTGCTCAGGCTGGTTTCGAACTCCTGACCTTGAGTGATCCGCCCACCTCGGCCTCCCAGAGTGCTAGGATTACAGGCATGAGCCACCGCGCCCGGCCTCTCACCACCTCTTGATGTGGGTTCCAGCTGGCCTCTGCTCTGCCCTCCCCCACCACACCCGTCACACCCTCCCCACCCCCCCACTCCATTGGCCCTGCCCTCACTCCCCCTCTGTCACCTAGGACCATCCGTCAGCCTAGCCAGCTTCTCCTCCTCCTTTGGGGCCCTCCTTCTCTGGGAAGCCTTCCCAGCCTGACTGCTGCACCCCTTCCACCCCAGCCCTCCCCATCATGGGTGCTACACGCCATGGAGCATGTCTCTGGCCATCACTGACTCTCAGCGGGAACCCAGAGTGTGCTGCCCTGGAGAGCCCACCCTCCACCCCACCCCAGCACACCCTCGCCCAACTTCCCTGGGACCCCCGTGGACAAGGATGAGAATGGGAGTTGGGGAGGCTCCCCTTGGTCTGGCCATGCAGGGCATCCCCCCAATCTAGGTGGCAAAGGATCCAGACATCTCAAGGGCCTGCTCTCCCTCAATGCCCCCTTCCATGGGGATCATGCAGGTTTCGGGCATACCCTCCCCACGAAGCTGAGCCACACCCCACAAGCACCTGCAGAACCTGCCAGAGGCTCAGGCTCCCCACCCAGCCCCTGGCCCACCCAGTTGTCTGGCAGCACTGCCTGATGGCCAGGGCCAAGGCTGCCCCCAGCTTGCAGAGCCTACTGAGTGTGGAGCTGCATCCGGCGCACCCCTGTGCACCCCCGTGCATGTGTGTGTACAGGCGTGCTGTGCGCCCAGTGGCCGGGCCATGTGACCACCACACATCTCCCCAGAACTCCCAGTCGGGGTCAGTGTGGGTATCTGGAAAATGTTGTCTCTGAACAGCAGCCCCACCCAGGGCCAGGCAGGGCACGCCAGCCCAAGGGAACACCCACAGGCCTTGAAGGCCACCTGCAGGCTGCTGAGCCCCAGATCGACACCCCCCCCATCTTACAGGCCCTGAACTTGGCCCCACCTGAGCCGGCTCCTCCACACCCCCCATTCCCTAACCACAACCACACGGCCCCTGCTCAGACCCTTCCCCAGGAGCCAGCCCTGCCTGCTCCTCCGCCAGCGCACGCCCGGCCTCTGAGCCCTCTTCACCTTCTCCCCAGTGGCCAGTGGGAGCTTACAGAAGCAGGGACTCAGCGTGGGCTCTGCTCCGGCCTTGCCCTGGTGCCTGCCCATCAGTGGCCAGCAGGGCTCCACTTCTCCTGTGCGGTCCGCTGCAGTCGGCCCGCCTGCTTGATTTCTCCACACACGCCTGTGTCCACGGAGCTCTGCACGCATAGGCATGTGTGCACACGGGGGTGGCTCAGAGTGTGTCTCCCCCACAAAACATCCTCACCAGCCTCAGAGCAAATGCTTTGTTATGAGGCTTTGTCAACTCAACGCTTATTCAGTGAATGAATTCCTGAATGAATGAATGAGAAACATATACTTTCCAGAGTCGTGTGTATGGCTGGAGGGAATGTTCTGGTAAGGGATTTTGAGGGAGGGGAACTGGGAGGCAGTGAGGCCTCAGGGTGATGTGGGGGATGGCAGCCCACTCCCCATCCTCCCAGCCTGGGGTCTAGGAATGCAGGGGAGGGGCACACAGACAGAAACCTTAATCTTTTCCACTGTCCCTGTCGACGTGAACGTGTGCATGTGTCTCTGTGCATGTGTGCACATGTGCCCCCCCCCCCCCCAGCAGGCTGCACCCCGGTGCCGACTCTGGCTTGACCTTGGCCCACAGCACCCACCTCCATCTGCCAGGACCTTCAGCCACCTGCAGTCAGGCCCTGCCAGATACTGTGTTCGTGCTGGAGTCTGACCCACGTCCTCCCACCTGAGGGATGTCCCTGCAGCAGCCAGCTCAGCTCCACGCTGTTGAGGCTGGGGCAGGGGCCATGGTGGCCATCCCCCTGCAACAGGCCAGGCAGCCAGGCCCCGCTGAGGTGAGCACCTGGCAGCTGACATTGTTACTCACATGGGGGGAAGCAATTACTCAGTTGGGCTGGTGCAAAGGCCCCTCACCCACCAGGGCAAGGAGGCGCCACGGGTGGGAAGCAGGCATTTCCCCACATCGTCTGGCAGGGTGGGCATTGCCTTCACCAACCAGGCATGACCAGGCCTCTGTCTGCCACGGCTTCCTGGGCTTCCAGCTAACCAGCAGGGCTGGCCCCTGGTTTTGGTTTGCGGAGAGTGGGAGTGTGTCCTCCTGTAGTGGATAGTGATTTGCCCCCCGATCCTCTGCTTGGGCTCTCCTGCCTGCGAGCTGGCCTGAGCTGCAGGCCACTTCCTCTACCAAGGCCCGCTGGAGCTGTCCTAGGACCGCCCTCTCCCCCCAGTGCCGGCTGTGGCTCCTCCCTGCCAGGGTCAGCTGGGGTGGCCAAAGAGAGCACTGCAGAATGAGTATCAGTGCCGGATCAGGGTCAAGGTCGGGGTCAGGGTCAGGGTTGAGATTAAGGTTGGGTCCCACCAGCCTGGGGCTCCTGCCCTCACAGTCCCAGCTGAGCCCATTGTGTGGGGACAATGGCTTCCTGAGCCAGGTTCCTCTCCCGGCAGGAAAACCATAAAGAGCCTCTATTCTGCCACCTCCCACTCCCACCCCTTTGAAGGGCCTGGGCAGGCCCCAGGCATGGCCTGTAGCCTTGGAGCCTGTCCCTCGGCCCCAACCCCTTGCCAGACTGGCCCAGGCCCAGGCCTCCCCAGGGACTGGCCAGCCCACCAGGCACGTAGCACAGGACGGCAGGGACAGGTACTGACCAGTCAAGGCAGCAGCTGGCCCCATGCAGGCAGTGGGCCCCTAAACATGGCGCCAGAGCTGGGCAAGGATGCAGAGTCCGAGGCCCTGGCTCAGGACTCCGTCCTGGAGCTCACCACAGGCTGGACACCCCCAAGGACAGAACCCACTGATGTCTCTCTTTGACGCCCCAAGGGCGGGGCACATCTGCAGGGTGGCTGAGCCCTGTGGAAGCTGACAGTTAAGGGCCCCAGAGGGTGTTGGCCCTGGGGCAAGCACTCCCAGGCTGGGGCAGGAGTAGGGCCCCAGGACTCCAGGCCTGGAGAGGGGCCGTCTGTCCTCGCTGGGACAGGGGACACGAAGAGGGGCTGCCCCACAATGTGTGTGTCCCTTGACCCCAGCATGAAAAATTCTCCCCACCAAGCCTGGCTGGCCCTGGGGCACCCCCAGTCTAGGCTGCAGGGTTGGGGGATACAGAGACCGAGGCCAGTCCTGCCGTGGGGTGCACAGCTGGGGGCTCTCTGGGGTCACAGGCAGGGGTAAGGTGGGGGCTCTGGCCATGTACTCAGCTCAGTGGCCATGTGTGGAGGGGGCAGTGGGAGACCCTGGGCAGAGAAGGGACTGGGAACTCCACAGTTCCCTTGGGGCAGGCAGTTTCTGGAAGCCCCTGTGGCACACCCGGAGCCGCGGCTTGAGGTTGCTTCCTCTATGTGCCCTGCTGTCCTGCCCGCTGAGGGGCTCCTCAGACCCCAAAAGGGAAGGGGGTGCAGAGGAAGGCAAGAAGCCCATGCTTGTGTGGGGTGGGGCAGGGTTCCCCCGATGACAGCAAGGGCTCGTCAGAGACCTTGAGCGATGATAAAGGGAATAAAGGCATCTCGGTGGGCCTCATGAGGAAGACATCCAGACAGAGGCGCTCCACAGTCCTGCAGTTTCGTGGGGTGCTAGGTGGGCTTTATGCAGGGAATTGGGGGAGGCAGCGCCCCCCTGCCCGCCTCGAGGTTGTGCTGCATGTGGCCACCAGGGGGCGGGCCAGCCAGGTCTCCGGGACTAGCCGGCTCGGCAGGCGCCCCATCCACGCAGCCGCAGTGAGCCTTCAGAGCACTGTCAGCTCTGTGTCTCACAGTGACCCCAGAGCTCCACTCCCAGCCTGCCTGCTGGAGAGCTTTGCAGGGTACCCTCAACCCCGCCATCACCCAGCAGGCCTGGGACCCCCGCCGAGCCAAGGGTGTTGGGAAGGGAGTACTCGACACTCCTCTGGGTTCGACTTCCTTGACCCAGGGGAGCAAGCAGGTGGCGGGCCCAGGCCCCCGCCAGTGACAAAAGAGCCCCCCCACTCTGGGCCCCAGGCCTGGCAGCCCCTCCCCATGCAGCAGCCCCCACCCCCCCAGCAACAGGACACCAGGGTGCAGAAGGGCCTGGAAGAGGGGTGCAGTCTGCTCCGTCAATGTCTCAAGAGACTCGGCCTGCAGGAGGCTGGGGCAAGGAGATGAGAGGAAGAGGGGAACAGAGGTGCTGCTGTCGCCTAGGCCTTGCCCTGGGAAGACAAGCTGGGGTGGAATAGTTTAGGGGCTCGTGACAGCTCTGTCCAGGTGGGGGTGGTACTGATCCCTAGCAGGGCACAGAGGGGGCTCTGGGAGGCACAGGTGGGGGCCTGGGGCGCTGGTGGCAGAGCCCAGACATGGCCTCAGTGGACATGTGTCCTCAGGGGCTGCCCAGTACCTGTCCCTCCTCCAAAGAGGCCCCACTAGCCCTGCTGCCCACTTGGAGGCCCGCCCCATCCTGCCTCCACCGGGGGGCTGCAGAGGAGGCAGGTGTGGGGGCACGGCCTGGAGCCCACAAGGCCAGGGCTGCTGAGTGGGAAGGCCTCAGTGTCACTGATGGCTGGTGGCAGTGGGGCGAGGGACAGAGGGCAGGTAGAGGGCACCTGGTGCCAAGACCAGCTCAGCATGTGGCCCAGACCTGAGTCTCAGGAGCACAGACCTGAGCTCCTAGGGGTCTCGTCCCCTGGGTCGCAATAGCCCCTCTGACCTCTGACCCAGCCGTCCTGGGACAGGCAGTGACCAAGACTCTGCCCACCCCTTCCTGAGCACTCAGCACTCAGACCTGGCCTGGCCGCGCCCCCCCTTCTTCCAGGGCCTGGGGCAGTGAGCGGGCACGGTGCAGTGCTCTGCCTGCAGTGCCTCACCCCCTCTGCCCACCCTGCCCAGGAGGCCCAGAGAGTGGAGGAACTGGTGCAAGGCCACACAGCACTGGTGTGGGCTGGGTAACTAGCCAGAGACACTGGACACAGCCCCTGGCCCTCCCCCTCCCCCATGTGGAGTGGGTGCAGCAGCAGGTCTGGGGACTCGGGGCTGTCATGGGGTCCTGCAAGGAGCAGCGCTCTCTTAAGGGCATCCACAGGCCCACAGGGGTCTGAGGTTCAGTCAGCATCTGGGCTGGACCAGGTCCTGCTGGAGCGCACCTGTCCGCCCGGGGCCAGCACCCTGAAGGTAGTGCAGGGGCTGCAGACCGTCAGGATATGCCCATCCAGGCGTGGGTCAGGGCACGCGTGTGCATGCACAAGCACGTGGTTATGAGTGGATGGGGGCGTGCAACAGTACATGCATGCATATAAACACATGTGCATGCACACTAGTGTGCACGAGCAGTGAGTGTGTGGTGTGCATGGATGGCTGCACGCACACATGAGCGTTCATGTGTTTCTCTGTGTGGCTGGACATGTGCCTGCACACGTATGTGCCCATGTGAGCAGCCCACACTGGCCCATGGCTACCCCGCATTTCTTGCCCCCATCCCCTGCATGGGGGTGCTGGCAAAGGCAAGGCGGTCTCGGGGAAGGCAGTGGCGGCACGAATGGGCACAAGCCTCCCACCGAGGTCCGTCTGGAGCTGGGCTGGACATGTGCACTTCCTGATGGCCCTGCCACCCTGCCAGGACCCCCGCACCTCACTGGCTCAGTGCGGTGTGTGTGGTGAGCTGGCGGGGAGGTGAGCAGCAGGGCTGCCTGGCCTCACCCCACAGAGGTCCCGGTACACAGTACCAAACTCCAGACTCAGCCAGGATCCCCAAAGGAGGCACGTGTGCTCACAGGTGCATGCACAGGCCCATGTGCACACGCATGCCCGCTTGCCCCAAGGACAGCCACGGTGTGACACGGGACCCCACTGTAGGCACATGAGGAATCCCCAGCACTGACAGGGGTGGGGGCTGGGCTCAGATTTGAGGGGCAGACTAGCCCCTCCAGGCTGCTCCCAGGCATCATGGTGATGGGCAGGCCGCTGCGCCTGGGCCTCAGCAGTGAGCTTGCTGTCCCTGGCCAGGCCTGGTAGCTTGTGTCCAAGAGCGGGTACAGCCAGGACCCTGGAACCCTGACCCCTACAAAAGTGGGTGGCTGTCAGGACAGGTGTGGGGGAAGCCACTTCCCAGCTGGGCCACCTTAGGTGGTCACTCCAGCTCCTGTGCCTGTCCAGCCTGAACTGTGAGACCAGGGTGGAACTGGCGTCCACGTCTCAGTAGTTGTGAGGAGTGACTGGTGCTGGCGGGGACCAGGGCAGGCAGTGAGCCAGGCGGCACCCATAGACGGCCACCAGGCCCAGGGCAGAGTAGGCTCCAGGCACACCTGGC
Organism: Cheirogaleus major; assembly: GCA_963574435.1. Lineage (NCBI taxonomy): Eukaryota > Metazoa > Chordata > Mammalia > Primates > Cheirogaleidae > Cheirogaleus > Cheirogaleus major. Next base: position 24,811 of record CAUYPO010030387.1, on the reverse strand, counting down.
ATGGCAGAGAGGCCTGGGGGTGGCAAGGGGCACAGGAGATGGGAATGAGGACTGTGCAGGACACAAGTTGGGGGTGCCCCTGGCAAAGAGATCACATGGCCAGCTGCCAGATGCAACCCCAGCCTGAACTGCAAGGCTGCCACACCAGGGCAGCCACAGGCCATCAGGGAACCTCCAGTGACCCTGATCCAGGGGGTCAGAGGGGAGGCTTCCGAGGGCCCTGTTCTCACCAAGGGGCCTGGGTCCACCTTGGCCCTGTGTCCCTCCCCAGCTGGGGCACCCAGGAGGCTTCCAGAGCCCTTGTAGCACCCACTCCTGTGATGTAGGCTGTGGGCAAGGTCTCTGACCCAGCCCGCAGCCTGCAGGGGACAGCCACAGGCCTCGTGCCCCACAGGACCCAGCTGAGGCCTGGTCTGCCCTCTCACTCGGGACTGTGATAGGAGCTGGGCCTGCAGTCATGGCCAGTGACACGCACTGTCACTGTGAGACTGCCTCCCCCCGGAACCACTCCTCTGGGCACCTCTAAAGGTGGGCACAAACCCCGGCAAAGCCCTGGTGCCCACCGCACAGCTGCTGGGCACCTTGTGGCTGTTACCGAATCCTACCCTGGTGTAACCCAGTATCCCCAGGGTGGTGGCAGTCACCAAACACCAGGGTCCTCAGCTAGCTGTAAGACCCTCGGAGGGTGCCTCCTCCAGGCAGGCTCCCTGTGGGTGGGCAGGCTACAGGGAAAAGGAGAGGGGAGGCTGGCAGAGGCGGGGCTGCTGTCTGCTCAGGGCGTAGGTGTGCATGCCTGGCAGGGCTCAGCCTAGAGTGCAGCGTTCACAGGGACAGCTGGCAGGCAGAGCTGAGAACAATGGTGTGGAGCTGCGGGCTGGGGCTGCAGCGTGCTCTGGTTCAGGGCCTGCAAGGATGGGGCCAGGCTCTGTGTGGGCTTCGGGGCCCAGGAAGCTGCCCAAGGCAGGCCCAGCACAGCCGCAGAGGGTCACAGCTGGCCAGGCACCACCACAGACTTTGGTCATCCTCCGTGCCAGGAGGGGGCATACAGATGTGGCCCCTAAGCCTCCTGTGGGACAGAGGTGCACAGACCCTAATGCCCTCCTTGGGCTCTACACTCATGGCAGAAAAACTCCAAACACGCGGCCCCACTACATGGCTGCTGCTGGCCCTGCCCCTCAGCGCCTCAGCTGCCAGGGTGTCCATGCCCATGGGCACGGGCCTCCACTGCTTCAGGACCCCAGGTTGTTCCCTTACCCAGGGGACAGTCCTTCCCCTGCCATCCTGGGGCTTGAGTCCTACACACTGGCCACTGCCTGGCCCACCTGCGCCCCTCGGCCTCGCACTGCAGCCATCCTTTGCAGCTGCCCTCCTCCTGCGGCCCCGAGGGATGGACAAGGCACAGCCTCTCCTGGCTCCTCTTCCCCTGGCTGTCTCGTCCCATCTCCCTCCCTGCCCTGCCCCTCCTCCCCTCCAGCAGGCCCTTCAGCAAACACACAGCCCTGCTGCTGCGGCCTGCCCGGGAGTCTTTCCTTCCCGGCCTTGCCAGTGCAAACGTCCAGCCAGAGATCTGTCCCCCATGAACACCCACTCCAACACCCAGCTGCCTGGGGGCGGCTCGAACTCCCCTCTCGCAGAGCCCTCACCTCCACCTGGGCCCCACAGCCTGGCAGACAGTGCAACCAAAGCCAAATTCTGCACATCCCGACCCCTGCACTGTACCTGGCTGCTCCACACAAACCCTAGGAAGGGCCTTGATTCTGGGCTTTTCCACGCTCCTCCACTAGGATCCGACGGCAGGTGTCGCCCACTGTTCCCCTAGAGCCCCCACAGCTGCCCTCTTCTGTCTCCACACGACCTGCCCTGTCATCTCAGGCAGGTGCAGGCAGGTCCAGCCCCTCGGGCCAGGCCTCAGGACTCCTCTGCAAAGAGCCACTCCCTGCCCTGCAGCCCACAAGGGACCCTCCCAGCTCTGCCCTTCACCTGGCACAGGTGCTGCCTCCTGTTACTCAGGCCCAGTGATGGCCCTGCAGGTGTGGCTCCATCCTGTCCTATCCTCACTGCACACCTGCCCCTGGAGCCCTTTGGCTGTCCCCACTACCCTGGAGGCCCGTAAGGGAGCTTGTCCATCCATCCCCGAAGCACACCTGTGTCCAGCCCATGCCCAGCCCAGCAGACACAGCAGATGCATGCCGACGTAGAGCCGCTGTAGTCTGGGGGCACCTATAGACCCTTCCGCCTGGGCACCCCCTCCCCACTCATGGCAGCCTCAGCTTCCAGAGCTGCCTCTGTGGCCAAGTGCCGGGAAGGGCCGAGCCTGGCAGCCAGCAGCCCCCGGATCTCGACCTGAGTCAGAGTCCAGTCCCTGCCTGAGCCCAGGTAGGTGGGACGTGGGGTCAGCAGGCAGTATAGGCATGGGGACAGCCTGTGGCAGGCGTTGGCGAAGCTGGAAGGGCTGGCTCTGAGGATGTCCCCAGCTGGGGTTTCCCACGGCACACCAGGGACAGGTGCACCCAGCTGGAGGCCGACTAAGGCTCGTCTCCAGCCTGCGCTGCACGGCCCTCGAGGCCCAGCACGCCTGTGCCTCGCACCACAGGGCAGGCCACGGAGCCAGATAAGGAATCACAAACAACAACCTCAGCCAGTTTTCTTCAAGTAGCAGATCTCTGTTTCACTAAATCCATCTTCCCCCAGCCTTCTAGAAGCCAGGGATGCCGGCTGGCCACAGGGTGGAGGCAGAGGTGCACAGCCACGAGGACTCTGCTGCACTCTGGGGGTGCGGTCTGGCCTGCTGGAGGCCAAGCGATGGGCAGGACACCCAGCCCACCCCACCAGGAGGCTGAGGGCTCAGCCCCAGGAGGGCACTGCAGCACAGCTCTGTCATCGAGGCCACCCTCTCCTAGGGGGACAGGTTGGAGCCACATCCAGGGCTGGAAGCACCTGCCGTCCCCCTCAGGCACTGACGCCTGAGTTAAGACCCTGCAGTGGTCCTTGGCCTGCCAGTGAAGAGGCCCCCAGGAACCCCACCTGCCCTCCTTCCATGGACGTAGAGCCCAGTCCCAGTTCTGTGTGCCACAGGCACGCCCCGCGCCAGGACACCAGGCAGGCTGGCCACATTGCCCAGGGAGCTGTACACGCAGATGTGACAGAGCTGCCGGACTACACTCGTCCACCAGGCACAGCCGCACAGGCTCCTGCGTGGACCCCCGGAGCTCCGGGCGCTGCAAGGCAGTGGGTGGCACCTGAGGGCGGTGGGGTCAGGAGGAGGGGCTGCAGCTGGCGGCTGAGGGCCATCTCCAGACCAACATGGCCACCCAGTGTAGGGGAGCCACTAAGCGCCCACTGACCTCGGGGAGACCTTGACCTCCCACCGCCATCCCTGACACCAGGCTCCAGCAGAGGGTGCTGGACACAGTGCTTCTTAGGCGGACGGTGCAGGACGGGAGTGGAGCACTCGAGCCAAGGGTTCCAGAGCTGGGTCCCGGAGCCTGAGGGCCAGCACACTCAGCCCTCCGCTCCCTCGGACCAGCAGTGGGGCTGCCTCATGCCTCAGTTTCCTTACACTGGGGACATGACTGCCCACCTTTGAGAGTTCTTGGGTGGGCTGAGGGCCAGCAGGCTGGGCCACGCCGTGGGATGCAGCCTTGGGCACTCCCGGCCCACGTCCGATCAGACATATGTAGACATTCAGTCCAGTTTCTCTTGCTAGGTAAAAATATTCCTTCCATTGTTCAAAACATGATCCCAATGGTAAGTACCACGGAGGCCACGTGTGGTCATGGGACGAACGCTGTGGAGCAGGTGGGGCGGCACTGGTCCCATTGTCTCAGTCTCGGCCCCGTGCCTGTGATCAAAGCCTGGGGGCCCATCTGATCCTCAGGAGATACGCTGGGGCCACCGCCAGGGTGCTGCTGGCGCTGCTGGCGTTGAGGCCATGCTTAGTAGCCTTCATCGTCATCACCATCACAGCCGTAATCTGCAGAGCACAGAGGAGAATCAAGGAAGCCGAGGACCTCTGTGTGGTCAAGGGGCCCAGTCGCCATCCTCCTGCCCTGCCCCTGGGCCCTCAGGCCCTGGCCTCGCCCTCGTGAGGCTCGCGCACCCGCCCCGATGTCCCCATACAGCCCCACCATCGACAGGGACTGCCATTTTGGTCTCCTCATCCCTTCGAGCTGAGGGCTGGTGTGTGCACGGTGTAGGGGCTGGGATTCCTGTCAAAGGTACATGTGAGCAGTGTGGTCACCCTCAGCGCGTGCAGACTCGGAAGCCCTACTCTGCTGGCCAACTGGCCTTCACGCAGACACATTGCTGTCCCAATGGAATTGGCCTCTGACCCTGGCCAACTCCAGCACACTTTGGGGCCTCAAAGCCAGTATGGCCAATTTACAAAGTGTCCTACCTCAAATATCCTTCCAGGAAGAAATAAAAATTGAGTTTGATGCCTGAGTTCAGGGATTGTTATGGGCAGATGGTTTGTGCCTTTCTTTCTCCAGAACCGCCCCCGCCCCATGCCTCCCCACCACCCAATTCCTGTGTGGGCCACCACCCATGCAGAGACACCCCATACCCGAGCCAGGCCTGGCTGGCGAGAGGCCCCCACCCACCGCTGCCGCCCATCATCTGCAGGGCGCTGACGCAGGGCTCCCCGTCTTCCTCGTCAGGATCCTCCTCATCTGCCTCCTCATCGGGGTGGTACGACACAGGTCCACTCTCCACCAGGACCGCCTCGGGCCTGACCGGCTCAGCTCCAAGGGCACGGGGGCTCTGGAGTGAGGCCTGGAACAAGGGGGGACTCTGGGATGTGGGTGGAGCCGGGGTTGTCCTTCCCCCTGGATGGGCCTCAGCTACTCCTCTGGTCCCCCAAGGGCTGTGCTAGGGCTGTTCCTGGGGTGCTGAAGCCTGGCGTGGGGGAACCACAGGGCCTGTGAGCAGAGCAGGAGGCGGTGTGCCTGCTGGGCCCGCCTCGGTCCTCTTCCAGAGGTGGGTGCTGTAGGCTGCAGCCCACACCTGCTCCTTTGCCTCCCCCCAGCCCCTCTCCCGTGCACTCCCGGGAGCATCCAGAGGACTTCTTTCCCCACAGCAGGACTCAGCCTCCAGGACACCACGGGCTCAGCACGGAGGCCCTGCCCCCTGCAGCACAGCAGTCTATGGGGAGGCCCAGCCCCAGTGACACCACCCTAACCCTGGGCCAGCACCTCCAGCTGCACCAGCCCTCCCTGCTACTCCTGTACCACTGGGCCAGACCAGGGTCCGAACGACAAGTAATGATCCAGGAGGAAAATCCCTGAGCCCTGGCCTGGCAAGCCAAGGCTGTCACAGAGAGGGAGGCCTTACACCAGGCCCTGGGCACCTACAGAGTAGGACCCAGCACCCTGGGCAGGGGCCTCGCTCCCCACGTGAAGGCTCTTGGCAGGCCCAGGGAGGGAGACCCTGCAGGCTGTGTTCTGGCCACTGGGCACACATTGGTGACTGCTCACCTGCAGCCGGCCCTGCCCTGTCCTTGCCTCCTGCCCACTCCTGGAACCTGGGACCTGCCTCCCGGGGCGATTCTCTGCCTGTGCGAGGCCAGTGTGGAGTCTATTCTTGACTGGCATGTCTGGGCTCGGGAACGAATGAGTGAGCTGCTCCCCGAGATCCCTACCCCAGGTCACATGGGACAACGCACCTCTCCCATAGCCACCTTCTTAGCTGGCTGTGTAGACACCAGAGGCCTCAACCTGAAAGAGAGCATAGCGTGGCAGCCTCAGCTCCTGCCTGCTGGTGACCAGGAGGATGTGAGCCTCTGCCGAGGCATCTTCTCGCAGCCACCTCCAGCTGGACGTGAGGGACTGACGCCTGCCCCAGTGTAGACACTCCCAGCACAACCCGCCTACCTGTACCTGGTGGACAAGGTGGGCTTGGTAGCTCCAAGTGCCACCTGAGAGCCACTGTCTGAAAATGCCACCTCTAGCAGCATGGCCAGTGCCTGTGCACACACCTCCCAACCCACAGCGCCTCCCACACTCGGGGTCGTGTCCACCCGCATGATTCTGGTCCCTCCCCAGTGCACTGTCAGGGGGCTGTCCCACTTGTTCCTTCATGTATTTTTCCATGTTTTCTGGATTAATCAACCTTTCCTGTTCCTTCCATAGTAGAAGTCTGGTTCCACGTCCACCTATGCCTATTCTGCTAGTGGTTATCTCACATTAATAAACATGTTTGACCCATGCTTCCTTTGGAATAAATACATGCACAAGGCACAAACCCACACAAACTGCAGAAGCGTGGCTCCCTGCCCGATGCACAGAAATTGCCCAGGGCACTTCCCTCACCCAAATGCAAAGGCGCCTTCCATCCCACACCGCCAGGTCTCCTTGGAGGCTGCTGGCCCTCCCCAGGGAGGCGGGAGCCCACAGGAGAGGAGGCAGGCTTTCCTCCCACATGCTGGTGTGGCCACTCAGGTCTGCAGGCTGGTGTGAGTGGGCTCTGGCCTGTGGGGGAGGATGGGAAGCACAGCCGTGTGGGGAGGCGGAGGGCTGGAGCCACACACTCTGTAGCTGGACCCTCGGAGGCCTGCCCAGCCTGGCTGTGATGTGCTGGATGAGCCCTATGGGCACCGGGAAGGGACCTTGGAGCAGGTGGACATTTGCAGAGCACCTAAACACAGAGGTGGCACCCATGTGTGGGCCGGGCCCGAGGCCTGAGGCAGAGGGAGCCTCGCCAGCCCAGGCACTGGGCCCGCTCCTGGCGAGGCTCCCCAAGGCCTCCCCACCTGCTGTGAGCAGGGAGTGCACAGCACGGGGCCTGCTGATGCCCGTCCTCAGACCAGGTTGTGCCGCCTTGCCCACCGCATACACCCCAGGCCCGTTCTGCAGCACAGCAGCCCCTCTCCTCAGTAGGCGGACCTCGCCCAGGGCAGGTGCCCCACTGTGGTCTCTCCATGGGGCAGGTCCGGGGCTGCTCTCTGCACAGCCCCTCCTCTAGGAAGAGCCAGCCAGCAGGCCCCTGCCAAGGAGGGCCCAAAGGGATCTATAATTGGCCCCGAGACCCCACTGGCTCAAGGAGCAAGCAGTTTCTTTGGCTTCAGACAGACCACACCTTAGCCAGATGGGAGGAACAGATGACAGACATAAGGGCAGGACCAGGGGACAAGAAAGCCATGATTTGACCAGAAATGGTAGCTAGACTAGAAAACTCAAATCAGGATGCAGTCATTCTTGCAGGAACATGCCTTCCCTGTCCCCAGTTATCACCTGAAGCCACAAAGACATGCAGCAATGTCCCAAAGCTCTGGCAAAAAAAGCCAGATTTGCCAGAAACAGGAGGTGGCTGTGCCAGCCCTCACCCTCTATGGCCACAGAGCTCCCTACAGGGGAGGCCAGGCCAGAGAGAGAACTTGGGGTTCAGTCAAGGATGGCTGGTATTTAAGGGCAAGAAACCACAAGGGTCCCAGGGCATGACGGCCAAAGTGGGGCAGGAGTCTCAGCCTGACTTTGGGGCCTATCCCTGGAGCTTCCCGTCCTCCAGCGTGTGTGGCCACAGTCTCCACATGATCCTGGGTGAACCCCAGGCCCCTCCACCAGGCCCCAAGGGCGGGTCTGCAAATACCTGGAGAACAAATTACTGCCCAGCATCTCCTCGCCCCAGGGCCTCAGTTTGCTTGGTTGGTCCCCAGCCAGCCAGGGGCCTGGGGGACCTGGGGCCGCTACCCTCACCTTTCACCCAAACCCACCACTATGTTCCAGCTGCTACCCCTCCTGGCCTGGATGGCAAACCACCTGGTTTCTGGGGCACTGACCTTGCTTGGCTGGAGCCTGGCCTAGGGGACCCCAGAGCCTGTGAGCAGAGCAAGAGGCGGCGTGCCTGCTGGGTCTGCCTCAGTCCCCCTTCCAGAGGTGGGTGCTGAGGGCTGCAGCCCATGCCTGCTCCTTTGCCTATCCCCAGACGGGGCCACCCAGATAGGCATTACAGTGGCTCACACAAGAGCAGACTGACCTGCCTGGGCAGAAGACCTGCGGGTCAAAGCAGCCCACGCTCAGTGTCCCAGCTGCCTCCCAGAGTGGGAGAGTCCACTGAGTGACCACGAGTGCCCGTGGAGTGAGGAGGAGAGAAGCTCAGAGGCAGTGGCTACCTGAACCCCTGCATCACCCAGCTCGAGTTCTGTGACTGTCCTCAGAGGGAGCCCACATCCCAATGCAGGACCAGGGGAGCAGCTAGCCACATGGTGACGGGCAGGGCAATCAGAAGGGGAATGAGGGGGCCCCAGCACTGAGGAGGGGCCACCCAAGCAGCCAGACTATGAAGCGCAGCCTCTGCCACCAAGTGACGCTGTGGTCTTGGGGCTGCCCCTCCCTAGCTCAGCGCTGCAGCCTGCCCAAGCCCCTCTTTCCTCATCTCCCAGTGTAGATGAAAGGCTGTTCCCAAGGGCTGTGGGGACAAACCAGGACCTGCCCTTCTGCCTCACAGAGCCCCTTCCTGTTCCCTGCCCTGCCAGAACTTCCTGAGCTGCCTAGGCCTGGCATCCCCACTCCCTGAGGCCTTCCTACTCCTTTTTCAGGATATTAAATGTTCACAGACTCAAGTCCTGGCTGCTCAGGGGAAGGTCAATAGGCTACCAATGGAGCAAACTGCACATATAGACACACACGCACTGTGTGCATATACACAGACACGCATACCCGCACCGTGTGTGCATACACACACACGCACACCCGCACCCAGGGCGTGCCCAGGCCAGAGGCTCAGATGGGATGGAGGGGAGTGTGAACCCTGTGACTGGGCCCCAGCATCACTGCACAGGGCCAGCATCCTCCCAGTGCTGTCAGAGCCCTGGCTGGGTGGGTAGAGGTGGCTGAGGCATCCCACCTCCGAGTGCCCAGGTGCAGGGGTCTGAGCCACGGGACCTGCTCCGACTCCACCTCTGCCCTGCTGCACCTCCCCCGCCCGCAAGCAGGGCCGTGCCAGGGATTCATCCCCACAGCTCCTTCCGCAAAGCAGCACCTGGGGACAGCGACAGCAGGGGGACAACAACACAGCCAACTTTTGCAGGTGACAGAGCAGCCTACCCAAGAACTCAACAGGCCACAGAAAACCACTACAAACAACAGGGGACCGACAGGGCTGATGGGAACAAAAGGAATGTGTGGAGGTTCAGCGCTTCCCCACATGTAGAAGCAGCTGGAAGACCACGAGGAAAGATCCCGCAGGGACAGGAAGAGCACACACTTGTGGCCTGGGGAACTGGAGACGTGGCGCGACTGTCCACTGCAGGCTGGATGCTGAAGGAGCTGAGTCACCCAGCCCTGCCTCCATAGCCAGGGAAAGGCACTGACCAGCCTGGGTATGGCAGGGCCCTCAGGGCTGTGGCCTCAGCAGGAGAGCCTGCAGCCACTGCCCGATGGCCACGGCACAGGGGTTGGCTCCAACCTGGGGCAATAAGGGCCACATGTAGCTGAGATGCCCTCAAGGTGGCCCCTGGTGGAGCTGCAGGACGGTGCTGATCTGGCTCGTTGAGGCTAGCACAATGGGCCCCGGGCCCGTCCTGTGTCCCGTTTTCTCTACCCATGGCCTACTTGGTCAGCGGCACCTGCTCTTACTGTCCCCGCCCCTCGGCAGACAGAAGCGCAGCCCGGGGCACAGAGGGGCCACGAGGGCCGTGGCTGGCTCTTCTCCCATGAAACCAGCCCTGGGCTGGAGAAGGGGCCTGAGCGTCCCATTGCCTCCTTGAGACAGAGCAGACCCTGGTACTACAGGACCTTTTGAGGGCTGGAGCCCCCTTCTCAGAGCACAGCCCCACCTGCGAAGGGTGGTCAGGACACAGTCGATGCCCACACTTGGAGACAGCCCATCATTCCCCCTCATGCAGTCGGGCAAACATCGCTCTGGGCGCTCCTCAGGCCCTAGTCGGCCCACGACAGCCCCCAGACCTGAGGCCTCGGGCCTTGGCCTGCCCTGACACCCAGCCCGACAGGACAGCACGGTACCTCTTCCCCACGCTGGTCACGGGGTCAGCCCCGTTTCTGCTGGCTGGCGTTCTCCTCCGTGACAGCTTCCTGGCACTGGCCCTGTCTTCGGGGCGGGCATCTTCCCCTCGCGGGCTGCCCGAGCCCGTGCTGTTGAGGTCCCGCAACACGCTGTAGTTGATCTTGCTGGAGATCTTCTTCTGCTCCAGCATCTTTTCGATGGCCTCCCCAGCTGTGCTGGCCTGAATGGGTTCCCGTCGTTTGCAAGACTTCTTGGGCTTGATCGAAGCACAAAAGAAACGTCTGCTGTGAGTCAGGCGTGGGTGGGTGCGGGAGGGCAGTGCCTGCCCATCAGTCTCCACAGGGAGCCGAGGCATGGGATGGGGCAGGGGTCCCAGCCAGCCCTTCCTGGGCCTGCCCAAGTCAAGTCTTGCCTTCCAGGTGAGTGGACACTAAGGGCAGCCCCTCAGCCCTGGGCCAGGGCAAGTCCCTGGGGTGTGCAGCCGGCTGGGTGTCCAAGGGGCCGTGGAGCAGCAACAGCAGCAGACCTGCCCGTGAGTCCACCACTCAGACCCCCGTGCCTGACCCAGCACAGGGCGACATGTACATGGCAGAGTAAGGTGCTGTCTTGTGAGGACCACAGCAGGGACATTACCAGAATACAGACAGACCATCTGTCCCAGCATTGAGGCCAGGGTCAACAGTCCCCGCTGCCCAAGGACCCCAGATCTCATCCCAGGGGCTAGAGCTGCAGACCACTTCAGGGCAGGCAGCCTGCACAGGTTGGGCCTCACCAGCCGGCCTTGGGCCACCCTGGCTACACCAGCTCATGCCAGCCCCCGCCAGCCCCCACCTCACTTCCTGCACCCCAACCTTCCCTGCGCAGCCCCCAGCAGAGGGTGGGGTCCCAGGGCCCTGAACTCCGCAGGGGGTCCTCCCGAGCTGACAGGCCATGTGTCTATCCTCTGGGCCTTCCTCCCCTTGGCACTGGGAATCCCAGTGTCACCGGAAGTGGACCTGTCTTTTCTCCTGTTCAGTCACTCAGACACAGAACCACTTCCAAATTCACCACGTTATCAACGTTATATTCAAACCATGGAGTGAGCCGCGGAGCCGAGTCGCCATGAGGCTGATGGAGTAGGGAGGTGCCACTATTAGGCTTTCCCAGGTCATCAGAAGAACAAAGACCTGACACGGAGGCGGGGGCCTCTTGTGTCCTTGACAAGGGACTTGAGTCCAGGGACCTCAGCATCCAGCCCCAAGTCTCCACCCAGTCTACCCTGGAGTCATACTCAGGACCTTGCCCAAGCTGGGTGGCCCATCCACCTGTGGTGAAGCTGACACCGGGGTGCCTGTGGCCAGGGACATGGGTTCAGGGTCTCTGGCTCCTCTTGACACACAGGGAAGAAACATTCCACAGAGATGTTTTCCTCCTATAAACTCAGACATCTCCTAGAAAAGGCTCCTGGTGTGTCACGAGACGCCTACCTTGTGCTCCTTGTAGATACCGAGCTCCTTCTCCTTGGCTATTCTCGCCTCTTTCTCTACAAGTGGAACACAGTGGCCTGTGTCAGCAAGGGCCCGTGCTGCAGGCCAGGGTCCGAGGGGTGGGCAGGCGGGTGCTTACCCCTCTGCTCTCGCAGGTACTCGGCGTTCTCCTTCATCCATAGCTCGGCCTTCACGCGGGCTTCCGACTCATTCAGTATGTACTGGGCAAGCACAGTAGGTGCCATCAGCTTTCCTTCACACAGAGGGCAGGCTACGCTCTGTCTCGCCAGTGAGCACACTTCCCGTTTGTGTATTTAAATTGTTGAAGGAGGGGAAATGTGGGCAGGCCTCTATTCAGCGTGGAGATTGGGCTGAGGCCTTGGGGCCGAGAACAAGCTGGGGAAACCCGTTGCTCCACTGGCCTTTCCAAGGCCACCCGTGCAGGCTATGAGCCTGCGCTGTGGCACTCCCGGGACCGGCCGACACCAGGATGCCAGCCAGTCAGAGGGCAGGGCCATGGGTCCCATGAAGAGACCAGGTGAGGGTGTGAGGTACCAATTTAGGAGCAAACAGGCAGCTGGCCCTAGGCATCATGTGGTCATAAAATCAGAAGAAGAGACTCCTGGCCTGACAGAGGACAAGTACTGAGATCAACAGCAAAGAGCCAGAACAAACCACTGGAGCCCTAGAACTTGCAGGTACTTGACACCCTCGGAGTCTGCGGGCACCTCCGTGATGGAGACCGCCCTATGGGACCAACCTGGGTGGGACTTGCATTTGCCACAGGCCACGTGCCCAGACGGTGGCAAAGGCCAGGTGCAGAGCGCAGGACCCTACTGGTGGGCACCAGCCCAGAGGCTGGCTCTGGCTTCTAGCGGGAAGGGCATGCATTTACCGTGGCCACCCTGGAGCCAAAGTCTAGAAGGGTGGGTCTGGGGACAGCGGTGGGCTAGGAGATCACGTGACTGCCTCATGCCAGGAGTGTCTGGAGAGCCAAGAGGCGACCATCCCAGAGGTCAAAGGCAAGCCCTGGGGCAGGGGAGGCTGCCAACCCCACCCCCGTCCCAGTGGTGTCCTGGGCTGCAGTGCCAACTGCCCCCCCCCCGGGAAGGTGAGAGGCCACGCAGGGGCTTACTCTGTCGATTTCAAGGTCGTCAATGCCACTGAGGTCCAGTTCACCATCTCCGGAGGTGTCTGCTAGAGGGAAGCACAGTGTCAGTGACTTTTAGGGTCAGTTCTGATTAGAGGGGCACAAACACCACCTGGCTGGCTCATGACCCTGGTGTTTGGGCCCAGGGGCTTCTAGAAGCTCCGCCTCCTCCGCACCACAGTCCCAGCACTTCCCCTACACTGCCTTGTGTTTCTCTAAATGCTCACTTCGGGCGCTACGTGAAGAAAGCAGGACACTAAACTGAAGCTACAAAAAAGCCACCCAACACTCCTAGGCTTTTGCGTAAGAAATGAGTTTTTCTTAGATTGGGAGACACAAGCTCTCTGGCCCCGACAGAGGGAAGGGGGGCACAGTGGTGAGTGGGGCCCAGGGGACAGACGTCCTGCTGCAGAGGAAGGGCTGGGCATTCCTGCTGTGATGCTCTCAGGCCTGGGGGTGGAAATGACAGTGACTCAGTCCCAAAACCTCTGGCCACCACCCTCTTGTCTGGTGTGGTTGAGGGCACACTCTGCAGAGCCCAGAATCGGGGCACTCTGTCCTCTCCACAAACCCTCACCCCCCATCAGCTGAGTCCTGTGAAGTCCAGTGACGCAGTCAGGTTGTCTGGGGCTCGCTCCTGCCACGCCGCCCTGTGACTGAGGCCCATACGGGTGCTCTCAGTGCTCAGACGTTCCCCCCAGACCCTCCCGGCCTGCCTCGTTCCCCCGCTCTCTCAGCTCTGGCCAGAATAGCCCTTTCTGCTCTGAGGTCACTGCACCTTGTTTGCCCCAGAGCATTTGCACAGGCCCTCTGCCCAATGCCTCTGCTAACACAGCAACCCCCGCCACAAGGGCAGGTGCGTGACTATCCATCTCCACGTCTGGCCCAGAGGTCACTCGATCAACACCCATCCATGGACTAAGGAGCGACCCTCAAGGAGGCCCCTCGTGCACAGAGGCCAAGCCCTGGTGCCTGGTGGAGGCAGGGCCTAGGCTAAGTGTCAAGGGAGGGTAGGGTGCAGGCTCTGGGCTGCAGGGAGGCTTGTCCTGGCAGGGTACAGGGATGGGACCATCTGCCTTTCTCCTAGAGCTGCCATTATCTGGGCCCTTGCCAGCCCCAATCTCGGTGATATTTTACAGAACGGGAGGGGTGAGGAACAGCAGGACTGTCTGCCGTGGCCTGGGCTGGGCACCATGGGACAGGTTGACAATGCCCTGCTCAGGGCATCTCGTCACTGCCGTGCCAATCTCAGCGACCAACATTCCTCTGACTAGTGGAGATGTGACCTGTCTAGGCTCTGCCACCGTGTCAAACAAATGGAGGGAGGGTGAGAAAGGCTGGTCCCTGCCTCGTGAGCCCCTGTGAGACTCCCAGCATGACTTCTCAGCATCATTACAGTTTTCACATGGTGCCCATGGGCTCTCAGGGCTTTGGGCCACATGCCAGCAAGGGGCTGCTGAGGCAGGAGGGAGCCTGTGGCCAGGAGACAGTCCCGGGGAGGGTGACAAAACCTGTTGGGCATTCGGGGTATTGACAAACACCCAGCTCTTCGTGTTGGGACCACTGACCTCTCACACTGCCCTGTCTGGAAGGACTGGCAGTGCCCCCCATCCGAGCCCACCCTGCTAGAACCTCCCAGGCAGACAATGTCAGCTTCCAGGTCACTCTGTCCCCCAACCCCTGTGGTACTCACTGAGGTCCCGGCTCTGGGAGGAGATACACTCTCGGATGGAGTCAGAGATGCCCAGGCTGGCTGCTGTGGGCAGGGGACCCAGCAGGGACTCCAGGGCTGGGGGCCTGCTGCCCACCTCAGGGCCTCCTGCGGCTTCCGAGCTGCCTGGGGTGTTGCCGCCGAGGAGCTCCCGGTAGAAGTCCTTGTTCAGGTGGCTGGCAGCAGCCTCCAGCTCCTCATCCTCTGTGTCCTCCTCTCCAAGTAAGCTGGAGGTGGTGTCCTCGACGGAGCCTAGGGACACATGACCCGCACACCACCTGTTAGCCGAGGAGAACACAGAGCGAGTCTGCTCTTGGACAAGAGACACTTCCACCCAGCTGCAAAATAACCAGTGGAAAAAAGACGGAACTGTCAGCAAATAGTGACAAGAATGTGTTCAAGAATGAGCCTGACCCACGCCTCACACTTACACAACAACAAACTCGAATGGCTCACAGACCTAAGTGAGACAGCCAACGTATAAACATTTTAGAAAAAAATAAGAGAGCGCTGCCAGTGGGAATGCAATGGTGTGGGCGCCCTGGAAACAGTTTGATGGTTTCCTAAAGACTTAAACACTCACCTTCCACATGACCCAGCAATTCTGCTCCTTGGCATTTACCCAAGACAAGAGGAAAAACATGTCCGTGCAAAGACTTGTATACAGATGTTCAGTAGTTTATTTGCAATAGTCCCAAACTGGAAAGAACCCAATGCCCTCCAACAGGTTAATGCATAAACAACTTCAGTGTATCTGTGGACCATGACGCCACCATAAAATAACCAACTGCTGATGGGTGACTCGAAAGAATTGCACTGAGTGAAAAAAGCCAGCAGAAAGCAGCACGTACCACGTGACCCATTTATATAAAATGCTAGAAAACATGGCTGATTCATAGTGACAGCAGTCCAGTGGCAGCCTGGGGCAGGGAGGCTTGGATGGGCTATCAGGGGCCAGGACACTGTTGGGAGTGACAGATCTGTGGGTCATCCTGATTATGGTGAAGGCTTCACAGGTGTGTGTAGATGTCAAAACCCCAAAATCAAAGGGTGCATTTTAAATACATGCAGACTGCCTCCTTGCCAAGTACACACAGGTGCTCGCAAACATGCCCATGTTGGTGGACATAGGCCACCACTACATGGTTGAACCATCGAAGGGGGAGGGGGGCCAGCAACACTCCCTGGTCCCAGGCAAGGAGAGCAGAATTCAGCAACAAAATCTAAAACCACGGCCCACTCCCCAGAACTTTTAAAACTCATTGCACAGGAAGAGAAAAACACAACCTGAGACTGAAAAACTGAAAACATTTCACAGCAGGATCACAGCTGAAACGATGCCCAGAGAAAAGCCCACGCACGGCCTGAATGTGCACAGGCGCCAGGACACGGGATGAATCAGCCGCGCAGGTGACAGAGAAGCTGCAGGAAGCATGGAGATAAAGCGCAAGCTACTGACTTGGCGAACAGGACGGCAGCAGAGCCAATGAATCAATTTGAAAACTGCGTTAACAGGAAAATTAATAACCCGCCAGGAAAAAAAACCCAGAAAACAAAACTACGAAAAGAAATGACAAAAAAGAAAATTGAGAGAAAAAAAAAAAAAAAAAATCAAAAGTATCATAAGATACAACTTCACTCAACCCTGCAAATGGACGGGACAGGTGCTCCAGTGTCAGCACCAACAGGGCAACCTGAGCCACCGTGGCCCAGCGGTGCCTCGGCGGACCCAGGGCAGGCCTGATGTTGGACGCCACCATGACGGATCACATGAGTGGATCAGAGAGAGGGCTGTGGTCTCCCCACTGACCCTGCACACATCTGGGACACTTGCTTGAGGCAGGGACACTCATGAAAACACAAGAGTGGGCATTCCCTCCACGTGACAGACCGTGGCATCCTGGCGCACAGGCTATGCCTGTGTCCTGGGGAGGCGCGGGAGGCCCTGCTTGGAAGCCAGGATTGTGCCCGCGGCCGCCACTGTGATTCCATGAGGTGCTCAAGGACCAGGCAACAGACTAGACGTGAGAAAGAAAAGGCATAAAACCTGGTGAGGAATGATAACAGAATCGCTGTTTGCAGATAACATAATTCATCACTTGAAAAACCCAATGATAAGTTGCAAAGTATTAAAAGGGATGAAAGAGTTCCTTACAACATGAGAGCACACTGTTAGCATGTAGCATTCAGTGCCCTTCACTGTCAAGGAGCAGTTATAGACACAACAGGACCACTTACAGCAGCAACAGAGTAGGTGGCAGGGCCTGGACGAGGGACCCTGAAGGGCTTTTGCACAGGGAGGAGAACCCCGGGAGGGAAGAGAGGGGTGCTCCCAGGAGGAAAGACAGATAGAGTAGGGTCTGAGTAAGGATGTCACCAATTCTGTCCAAGCTCCTGGGTAAAGCAGAGAACTGGGCTGGGAGGGGACAAGCAAGAGGATCCTAATGTTCACATTCAAAAATAAACAAGAGTGGCCGCAAAACCCCACAGGGGCATGAGGAGGTGGCCCCTTTCCTTCCAGACACCAACTACCTTGGATCAGGGGCATCAGCGAGTGGTGCTCGCTCCAACATGCAAAGAGCAATGGGGGTGAGATGATGGGCAGACAGTGCCTATCTCACCAGGTCCCCAGAAAAAACCCAGAACAGCCCGCAAGGACCCTAGCGCCAGGAAAGCAGCACCCCACATCACGGGGACCCAGACAAGCACAGGGAGACCCGTTTAAGGAAGTTGAAGCTGCCCTGAAAACCCCAAATTGGAAACTGGATGTGCGTAGGCCACCTTAGGGAGGGAGTGGGGTGCAGGCCGACCTGTACCCACAGCCAGCTCCCCACAGCCCAGTGCACAGCCTGAGCACATGAGGGAGGCTAAGGCCTCTCCTGCAGGCAGCAGTGGAGCCAGGTGTGAGAACAATGGCCCGAGGGCCTCCGGATGACAGCCTGAGGGCATGGGGATGGAGACTGGCTGGGAAGAGGACTGGAATTGGGGAGACGGTGGGTGGGTGTGGGTGTCCAGGAGCAGTGGGGCACTCAGGACAGGGTATTGGGGCCCGAGGGTGGCCCTGCGATGTAGGACCAGATGGCCCAGGAAGGGGGTGGCAGGAGGGGCTTGATTAAAAGGTCAGTGCCTGGGGGGGGTGGCGGCAGGACAGCGGTGGGTATCTGGATGGGACCCTGAGCCTGTGGCTGTGAGGGCAGGGTGCGCTCACCGTCCTTTGTCAGGCTGGCCAGGGCCCCCTTCGCCTTTGGCCGGCTGTTCTCTAGCTCAATCTCAATGGCGTCTTGGTAAGTGGATATTTCACCTGGAGTAGTGAGTTAAAGCATAAAGTCAGCACAAATCAATTTTTCTGACAAAACTAAAGCATCTGTATGAGAATATTGGTTGGTTACCTTCAACCTCCTCCAGTTGTTTTGACAGGACTTGTTCAAGCTGGAAGTGCAGGAGGAGAGCACTAGTGAGGGGTCCGCTGCATGGGAACTGGAGCCTCCAGGGACGCCCCACAGGCCTCACTGACCACAGGCTGCCTGGACTCGCCCCACTGCAGCTGACCGGGGAAAAGCGGCAGAGGTGGACCTGGGGGCCCCACCTTCGCCTGACCTGGAGAGAGGCCCACCTCTCAGAGTCCCTGTGCTAGACGCACAGGGAGACCAGGGCCCTGGCTGGCGTAGGGTGTGGAGGCTGAAGCAAGGATCAGGACCAGTGTGGCTGCGCCGCCCCTAAGCAGGGGGCTTCTCAGCTTCCCTCCCGAGCCAGGCCCAACACAGTGGGCAGGCGTGGAATGTCTGCCCCCTCGGCTGTGTGCAGGGTTCTTCTCTGTGTCCCCTCCAGGGCTAGTCCCTGCCCTGGCCCTGGCTGTCCATCCCTGCAGCCACCCCATCCAGTGTGGCATGTTTCTCGCCAGGCCCTGACTGCGTCAGAGCTATACCTACAAAACCCCACAACACAATAATGAAAGGAAACACACCTTGAGCAGAGGCTGCCTCTAGGCAGTGAGATGGGGCATTCTGTACTTTTTTGGACTTTCAGTATATTCCAAAGTACATATCACTTTGGGAATCTACTTTATATTCTAGCATTTTGGAGCAAAACCAGATACTAAGTGCTTCTGTAGGGAGGGGCTGAGTGTGGGGCGGGAGGCTGGCAGCAAAGCCGGCAAAGCCAAGGTGGAGGTGCTGGGGGCTCCTGCTCCATGTGTGGTGAGCCAGGGCCCCCTTACTTGAGGCCTCACGAAGCTGACCCATGCGCCTCCGGTCGGCCACACATGCAGCCCAGGCCTGGCTGCAGACAGTCTAGCTTGTGTCACTAAGCCACTTAGTTAGAAATAATAATAGATGGGAAGTGTCAAAGCCGCACATCTACAAGAAACGTGACTGCCGAGCAGGGGAGGAGCAGCCAGGCACGAGGCCGGTGCTACCTGCTTCATCCGCAGCTTCCTCTGTCCAGCTGTGTATGAGGGGGGGTCACATTCCTCCTCCAAGTCAATCTTCATAAACTCATCGATGGTCAGCTGGCTGGTAGGGGTGTCTTCAAATTCTGTGAGCCTAAAACAGAGATGTGATACAGAGTCCAATGCCCTGAGAAAAGGCACTGAAAACTGAGTGTACCAGACGGTCCCTCCATGGGCCCAGGTTCCCCAGTCACGCTCAGCTACAAGTGCAAGCCCAACTGCTTCCCAACAGTGTCTCGATACCCCCTCAATCCTGCCAGCAGCTCAGGTCCCTGGAGAAAAGCCCAGGGCACCTTCTTCACTTCCACACATGCGCCCAGGATGCTGGTCGCAAGACTCAAGAGGGAAGGAGGCTGAGCCAGGTCCCAGCAGGCACGGAGCCTACGCTTCTGTGACTAACTGAGGTTTAATTCTTATCAACTCTTCTACATTTTATGTACTCTTCAAAATGTTTAATAAAATAATTTTTAAAGAGAATTAGAGGTCAAATATATAAAGCAAAATTAATTTTCCATCTGCATTTGGAAAGTGCCATAGGATGTGATCTCGGTTGAAAAACAGCAATCAAGTGTTTCAGATTTATGGTAAGTAGAGCAGCAATTACAGGTCTGTCAGAACTCACTGCCATATTTACCTTGTTGAGGTCTGTTTAAATGACACTGTCCTTCCAGATGAGCCGTGAGTAACTGCTCTTAACACCACACACCAAAGCAGGAGTGCGAAGCCCCCTGCCCCACGTCTGCCAGGCTCACTGCTGTTTGGTTAAATAGATGCAGTGGCCCCTCATGTGACTCCAGCTTCCCAGTGGGAGATGGGTCACTCAGGATCTCAAAGTCCAGGATGGGCCACATCAAACAGGAGACAGGTGAGGCCTCTCACTGATGTTCCACCTGACCTCCTGCCTGCCTCCTGCATGTGACTGAGGGCAATGTCACAACCCTCCACCTTAACTTAGAAACACTGGGATCGAAAGGAAGGGGATATCTTTCTTGGACAGGGTTGGGCCAAAGAAGGACTAGAAGAGAACACTGTGGAGGGAGGTGGGGTGGCCCTCAGCACATCCGAGCCCTTGTGCAATCAAGGCTAGGCTGGGTCCTGCCCACCAGCACCACCGCACAGCCAGGCCGGAGACAGCAGGACCCTAGGAGGCAGCAGTGGCTCTGGCAAGCAGGTCTCACTCAGCTGGATGGACGAGACGTTGGCATGGTCCCCACACCCTGAATCAGAGCTGCCTACCTCTTTCGCAGCGTGGATTCGCACACTTTGACCACGCTGATGACCTCCTTGACGGTTCTCCTGAAATCATGCATTCTGGCTGCCACCAGAAGTGCTAGAAAGGAACAAGAGGGGTCCTTGTAAGCCCTAGCCAGAACTGAGAAAACACAGTATCTCTGCTGCAGCTCAGGATGGCTGGGGCCGGCCATGTGCTTAGGGAGGTGACGGCCTGAGCACAATTTATCTGTGCCAGAGCAGTGAGACCCTCATCTGGTGCAGCCGCTCCAGATGAGCGGCGGCTGACCAGGCAGTGGCCACCCTTCCTGAGCATTCCCATGCTCTGCGGGGACTTCTGGGACCACCACATTCTCTGCCTCATGGGAGAGGTGCTATACCACACTTCACTTTTAAATACAAGGAGAATGAAAATAGAGGGTTTGAGAGCTGCTTTGATGTAACCCCTCAAAGCAATTAACAAACTTTGAGATGACGTGTGTGTGAAACGCTGGCTGTGATGGGAACTGAGGATTCTGAGGACAGGGCCCAGGCCAGAGTGGAAAAGTGGGGAGGCCCTAGGTGGCGTTGTCATAGGCCTCAGAGAGGCCTGGAACCTGCAGTGCAAATATGCAAATTTGGAAATCAGGTTTTTAGATGGAAAATGAATGTCCAATAGCATTAATCCTGCTGTTAGCAGAGTGCAAGGACACTGGCACCTGGCCTTCTGGAAAGGAATGGAACATGTGGGCACCAGAGGGGGAGTGAGGGCCTTGCCACCTGGAGAGGCTCACTCTGGGCAGGGGCGCAGGTCCATGGCTGGTACAGTTAGCCAGACCATGTCCACGTCCACCCCACCAACACCTAGAGCTAAGCCTGGGTCTATGTGACAGCCACACCCAGAGGGGTCCTCAAAGTGTTACCAGATCAACTGTCATGCTGGGGGGTGGTAGATTAGCCTGAAAGCTCTGAGGCACCCTCTGCAGTAACAACTTGGCATCTCAGTTGAGACAGGCCACACCAGTAACCATGCCAGGAGCCAGGCACTCTGTGCAGCTTCTCCCTGGAAGTGGGCAACTCAGGGTCAGGTCCAGGGAGCTCGGCCAGTCCACTCTGCCTGTGAGGGTCCTGTCCCTTATCCTAGGACCTGCAGAGGCTGACAGGAGAGCCAGGAAAGGCCTCAAGGGCCAAGGACCCTTGAGACAGGTCAGTACTAGGCACAGCAGGCTGGGAAGTTGCTCGCAGTGCGAGGCAAGCTCTGAGAACACAGGCACGATGCACGGGCTTGGACTGCTCAAGAGTCAGGACAGAGAACTCGAGCACAGTGGCCAGCAAGTCTGGGCCGGTGTGATTCAAGGGCTGAGGGCACATCCTACAGGAAGGGGCCTGGGACTCCTACCGTACCTGCTCCACAGAGGCCCGAGGGGCGCCGGCCGGTGTGCATCCAGTCCCTCTTCATCCTCTGCAGGAGCCTCAGGGCTGTCATGGACACCTCATGGTTCTTCTCCCCGAACTCCAGCAGGTGGGCGAAGCGTGGGATGTACAGGCACGGGTCTGCGGCAGACACACCCCCTCAGCCCAGCCTTACCAATGCCAAGAGCACACCTTGCAAGGAGCCTTTAGAATGTGTACACACAGTACACACAACACAGCCCAGAGCAATACCCCCAGACTTCGGTTGACCCTCACCTGTCTTTGCATGCACATAAGCGCCCCACGGCTCCCCCCGTCCCGACGGCCTCTGGACCCTCAGCTGCAGCGGCTGCAGACATTGCACCAGGGAAAGCAACTGTCTTCCCACTACCAGGCCAGCCTGCTGCAGACACGCGGGGCCTTGGGCAGTGCACCCAAGCGTGGGGCACCAGGCATGGCCTTGCTCACTCTCATGACCCCGTGCTCAGGGCATAGCAGGGGTGCTCACATCCAGCAGCCTTCCCTCCGGACCATACAGACAGTGCCACCCCCAACAACATTCTCTGTGGTTCTTGAGCAGCACAGGCCTGGGCACACAAACCACCCTCTGAACCCACCAGGTGGCTCATGTCAGCCCAAACTTGCGGGCCAGAGGAGGGCCCACTCTCGGCATCTCCGCCAGCGTCGCACAGTGCTGTGGGGGCACACGTGCACACAGAGGCCTGGCGCTGTGCTGGATGTGCACAGACACACGGCCTGCCGGTGAGTGGGAATAGCCAGGCAATTGAAGGAACGCGGCTGACTGGTGCGAGGCCATGAGTGCACTGAGGGAACGGCACGAGCTCTGTCAGAGAGCGTCGCGCGGTGCTGTGCAGAAGAGCCTTGCAAGGGAGGGGCCGTTTGGGCTGAGGTCTGAGCAGGAGAGGGCCTGGCCCAAGCTAGCAGATAACAATGGAGGAGGGAACTGCAGGTCACAGAAAGCCCTGGAGGCACAGGGAGGGGACCGGTCGGCTGCTTCTCTTGTGAGCCACCAACTCTAGCTACTCACCACTACCTGGGGCCCTCCTTCCTTGGCCCTCCACTGGCCCCTTCTATCAGCCTCCTGCACCTACAAGGGTCTACATGACTGAGCTCTGGCCCCTGGAAGCCCTCTGAGATCCTACAAGTGTTCCCTTGCATTTCTAGCTCACACAAAACACCAGGGGAATGTTTCTGAGGCCAGAGAAGATGGCTGCAGCCCAGAAAGCAGCCTGGGACCCGAGGGACTGCATGGACCCAAGCCACACTCCTGCACACCGACCACATGGGGCTGTGACGTGAATGAGCAAAGCCCTTGGTGTATCCCACCACAGGGTCCTGACAGCCATCCAGCCAGCCACCCAACCCAGGTAGCTGCGACCCCTTGTCCTCCCCTTTCCAGGTGAGCCATGTGGCCACATGGGCTGGACTCAGGCTTAAGTCTGAGCTGCCTAGAACTACAGCCCATTTCTGCCATTTAAAAAATAATTTTGGTGATTTGGTTGCCAAAAAAAGATATTACTGGGAGAAAAATAAGAGGTATTTTAAAAGTAATATAATTGCTAACATTTCTAAAATTTTTCAATAAAACGCCAGCCACTGGAGCCAGAGCTATAACTTGTGGTAAAAGACATCCTGATGCAGTGGGACTCCAACGCCGATTAATTCTTGAAGCAGAAAACTGAGCTCAGAACACTGGCAAATATTTCAAAACAGGTATGTCAGGAGACAGGTGGGGCCAAGTGGGACTGAGCAGCAGTGACACTATGGGCCGGCCAGCATACAGTGACAGGCAGGGCAGTGCTGAGGGACAAACACAGACATTTTATGATGGAAAGAAAACAGCAGTTTTATTTTATTCTTTGAGACAGAGTCTCACTCTCTTGCCTGGGCTAGAGTGCCATGCCGTCAGCCTAGCTCACAGCAACCTCAAACTCCTGGCTCAAGCGATCCTCCTGCCTCAGCCTCCTGGGTAGCTGGGACTGCAGGCATGCGCCACCGTGCGTGGCTAATTTTTTCTATTTTTAGTTGTTTGGCAAATTTATTTCTATTTATAGTAGAGACAGGGTCTTGCTCTTGCTCAGGCTGGTCTTGAACTCCTGAGCTCAAGCAATCCTCCTGCCTTGGCCTCCCAGAGTGCTAGGATTACAGGTGTGAGCCACCGCACTCGGCCAGAAAACAGCAGTTTTAAACAGTCATAGATCGGTAGGCACACAGTAACACAGGAAGAATTAAATGAAGCAAAAAGCACTGGAAACAAATTTCAAAATTACAATAATAGGAGATTTTAACATAGTTTCCTCAAATTTGACAGACTGATTAAGGGGGGAAAAAAAGACTAAATGGTGAATTAGACATATCACCATAGGGTCAATTTAACAAGTATATTTTAAGTTCTGTGTCTTGCAGAGTCTGTGGATCAGTTATGGAAACGACCATGTATTTAACAACAAAGAAACCATCAATCTAGTCTAGATAACAGAAACCTCACAAGACATGCCCCCTGACCATAAGTGCAATAAAACTAAAAATTAGCAAAAAAAGAAACACAATTCCCTCACCTCCAAGCACTATTAGGAAACTAAAGAATAATCCTTCAGGTAATTTTATAGACTAATGCTTCTTATAATAAAGGAAGAAACAATGAAAATAATAATGAACTAAGTAGCCAAATAACAGAAAATTTTTAAAGCACGACCACTATCAAGAAAAGAAAATTATAACAAGTACTGGCAAGGATGAGGAGAAACCTTTGCACACTGCCGGCAGGAATGTACAATGGTGCCGCCACTATGGAAAACGGTAACACAGAATTACCATCTGATCCAGCAATCTCACTTCTGGGTATATACCCAAGAGAATCGAAATCAGATGGTGAAGGAACATCTGTACTCCCATGTTCACAGCAGCATCATTCATAATAGCCAAGAGATGGAAGCAACCTGTATCCATGGATAGATGAACGGATGAGCAAAATGTGGTCTATCTACACAATGGAATGTTATTTAGCCTTAAAAAGGAAGGAAATTCTGACACATGCTACAACATGGATGAACCCTGGTGACATTATGCACTAAAAGGACAAATACTATGTGACCCCACTTACGTGGGGTACCTAGAGTAGTCAAATTCAGAGACAGGCAGTAGAATGGTGGGTGTCAGCGGCTGGGTTTGGGGGCGAGGAGAAGGAAATGGGGAGTATTTGTTCAGTGGACATACAGTTTCAGTCATGTAAGATCAGTAAGTTCTAGAGACTTGCATATAGTTAATACTGCATTGTACGTTAAAAAACTGTTGAGGGGCCGGGCGCGGTGGCTCACGCCTGTAATCCTAGCTCTCTGGGAGGCCGAGGCGGGCGGATCGCTCGAGCTCAGGAGTTCGAAACCAGCCTGAGCAAGAGCGAGACCCCGTCTCTACTATAAATAGAAAGCAATTAA